>CATIWR010193467.1:0-15371 GCA_949677035.1 Omphalea diandra
ACACTGCAAGAATGGTTTAAGTGTGAGCCTAGGGAAACACTTGTGTAAGGTTGTGTGTTAGCCTAAAAATACATTGTTGTAAGGTTGTGTGTGAGCTATCAAAACACAAGTTGTACAAGTTGGGTGTGAGCTTGAAAATACTAGTGATTGAGTGAAATACCCAATTGATAGATTGAGGAGTGGATGTAAGGTCAATTATACCCGAACCACTATAAATCGTTGTCTCAACTCTACTCATTCTTTTTCCCCTCTTTATTGCCTTTTAAATTTTTATACACCAATTCAACCCCTCCTTCTTGGTGCCAAGGGACAACAATAATAATAATAATTTTTTTTATCCTATTATGTGATTGAATAGCTTACTCTACACACACACACACACACACACATATATATATATTAAAAAATATTTGATTGAGTTTGTTTTGTAAAAATAATAAATTGAAAGCAAAGAATTATTATAATTAAGTAAATTTTATTTTTTTATCGAGAAATTATATTATATTTGAGAATGGGACTTTGGAAAATGATGAAGGAAGCTATAAAGAGGATGAAACTAATATTTTTGTAGGCTCGGATGACATTATTGAATTATTTGAATTATTGATTGTATTTGTTTTATTTTGATAATGCTTATTTGATCATTTATGAATTTGGGAGGAAGTCCAGTTTATGTCGGAACTTTGCCAGATTTTTCGTAGAATTTACAACTCAATTTAGGATTTATTTTTATTCTAATATCTCTTTCCATTTATTCATTTTTTGAGAATATCATGTTTCAGTTATAGGCCCTATGAGCTCTCCTCCTAGTTAAGCTATCCTTTTTGTTGTTTGAGATGAGTGGATAAGTTTATAACATTGGTTGTTTTTCAATATATGTTGTATACATAACAATTATTTTATTTGTAAAAAATAGGGAGCAGAGAATGGTATTTTAGTTTTGAAATATAATTAAATAAATTTTTAGTTATACAGCTAAATAAATAGTCCGATACACTCTTGATATGAATCTATTAGATCAACACTGTGATGACTGACGACATTTATAGTTATGATTATTATTGTCTATGTCAATATTGCAGTGTATATCAGGTAGTTACCTAGTGTAGGTAGCTCCACGCATGCTTATGACCAACTTATTTTTATTCTTCGACTTTAGCATCATCATTATTCCCAAGATGTCAGTTTTTACTCTCAACTTTGATCCATATGATACATATATTGAGTGTATGAGATTTGTTTATTTAAATTACAATATTGATTCATGATTTATTATTTCAGTTAAAAATGTATTTTATTGAAATGATATTTATCCAACTGATTTGCTTTTATATATGCGGTACATGATTAGTGTTTAAATCCTTTTTTGTTCTCCCTTCGTTATATTTTTATCCACTCATTAATTAGTCGTAATCACTTCTTATTTTAATATTTCATATCATTTTGACGACTCCAAACTTTGTAGATAGTTGTTGTGTCGTCCACTTCATTGTATATATTGTATAGTGGAGGTTGGGTCAACATATTTTGTTATTATGAGTTTTGAAGATTGTATAATATTAGTAGAATTATCCATATCATTTGTATATAACTTTCTTCTTAGATTTATAAAAGAATTTGATTGAAATATGGAAATAAATATACAAGCGTGAATGTGTTTACACTAGGTTTGATAATCTAAATTGTCTATAGTTTAGGACAGGTTCTGCCAGTTTTATTAGTTGAAGTTTTAGTTATTTTAGGCGTTACAGATAAAACAAGCAAAACATCACCATGATACCGCACCAGAACGAGCAATTATTGATTAAACGTCCAGGGTGCATTGTCAAGTACTCGCTGCATATCCAGTGCATTGTAAAAATGAAAACTGAAAAAAGGAGCATCATCCACCTCAAAAGACATCCCTTCCTTAGGTTGCCAAAGGTCATATAATGTAGATTGCATGGCTCCAATATTAATAAACTTCGAACCTATGCATCTTCCCAGCAAACACCATTGATAATCAGTCTCCGTATCATCAGTTAACCAGTTACAAAAAAAAAAAAGAGAGATGACATGTATCTTCAAAATTCTAGAGATGACTAGCATTCCTAAAAGTAGAGAGACTATTGATGTCTCCAAAAGTTTAAGACGAGAAGCATTCTTCAACATTTAGAGACGACTAATGTCCCTAAAAAGTAGGGATGACAGTTGTCTCTCATTTTTTATGATGATAGTCGTCCCTAAAATTTAGGGACAACAATCATCCCTATTTATTGAGACAATATTCAATTCGTCATTGCCTAATAACTATGGGGACAGAAGCTATAGGGATGATGACTTTAGTCATCCCTTAATCTTTCGGGATGATTTTTCAAGTTTTAAAGAACAATTTTAGTTGTCACCTAAACTAATAAATTTTTTTAGTGATGTTTCATTTGATTAATTTTTGCATTTGTTTCATTCATTTTCTGGAATCATATAACACAATTCAAAATAATTAAATATAATCTGATGGTAAAGAGTACACAAATCAAAATAACTAAATATATTCTAATAGTTTGGCTATTTTCCTCTACAAAATATCAAGTCTTACAGTTGTTAGGTCTTTTAGAGTATCTTGTTTCATTGATAAATTCCAGAGTTTTTAACAATTGGATATTTATTTGGTCAGAATGTTGGTGACCAATTCTATGAAGGGAACAGATTAGTTGATACAGGATAGATCGAGTTATAGTGGAAGTGTGGGACATCTAGGGAAGTAATGTTTGTTCCATATTCTGTAACACTTCATTTCCTTACGTTACATCCGGAGTTAGTTTAGCGCATTATATCCTTAGTTTAGCGCATTATATCCCTTCAGTTTTCAAGTTTTCTTTACGCAGTTAGACATTAACTTGCCCACCTATGAGTACTCAGCTTTCATCTGAATATATAAAATCCACTAGTTGTCACTAGTGTGTCCATAATCAAAGAGCCACTTTAAGAACATCAAGTACATTATTGCCTCAACTATGTTCTTAGTCCAACGCTAAGTCTGGCATAGAGAATCCAACCATATCCAATTTCAAATTTTTTTCTAGGAGTCTATTCACTTATAGCTGTGATTGTAGGGTATATATGCTGCCATTTGAACATGTAGTACGCATAATATGGAATTTAGGACTCCACACAACATGATTCTTGCTGTTTAGGTTGAAAGCAAGATCACATGACCCTTGATGACCTATCAAAGCAATTTCTAGCCACTCATTCTAGAGCTTTTATGTTGACTGCTTGATCTATTTATACACCACATATTGGAGCAACAAGTACAGCCAACATAAGTCATTCTATTTTCAGTAACATCACATATTGGAGCAACTTGCTTCTAGCTATTTAGTTTCTTTTTTCTTGATCCTTTTCCTTAGAGAAACAGCAAAAGATAGAAACACCATGGCTAGACATCTGTATGCTGTTCTTACCAAGCAAACTCTGCGCAGATCTGCAATATCTACATATAAAGAATCTTCAAGATCTTCAAATGTTCCCAAAGGTTTCTTGGCAGTCTACATTGGAGAGACAGAGAAGAAGAGATTTTTAGTTCCTGTAACCTATTTAAATGAGCCTTCATTTCAAGATTTGCTAAGTAAAGTAGAAGAGGAATACGGCTATGATCATCCAATGGGTGGTTTGACTATTCCTTGCAGAGAAGATGCCTTTATTGATGTCACTTCTAGATTAAGTAGACCATAAGAGGATGCAAATTGATCTAATTAAAGAAACAGTTTTGTATGGCAGAAATGCCTTAATGTAAATACACCTCTTTCATTATATAGTATGGCAATTGCCTAATGGCTGCGTTCTTTCTCTTTGATGATATATTCCTATATGATTGAATGACCAATTTGTATGTCCCGATTACTACATCAAATTAACTTGATCTTTTCTTCCGTGTTTGTTAAGTTATTTTCTCCCTTCTTTGGTGAACTTACATTTCAATTCTCAATAAAGATTTATTCAACAGAATGTCAGCAAACCGAATAAACGATTCGGTTAATGTAACATAAACATTGGTCGTTGTCATTGAATTTAAGTGCATTTATGCGTTGCCCTTGCTCCTGGAATATTTCTGCTTTTGAATTTTCCCTATTTTAGCACTGACTGTAACTTGCTGTTTTACTGCACTGAGGTGCTTGCTATAGTCCACAGCAATTGCGGTTTTGCTGTTGGGACCTCTTTGATGTATTCATCATTGCTATATCTTTTTCCCAACAAACAAAAATAATTCTTATTTGAGGTCTGATGGCTGCAAATGATTGTATGGTCAATTTGGCACATAAATTTTTCTTTATTTACAGCAGCAATTTGATCTTATAAAATGTGGTGTTTCTGAAAGAAAGAAACAATGTCACTTTTTTCACATGCTCTTCACAAGGAATTTTCCAGCAACTTCGATAAATTTTTGGTTGTCCATGTATGAGATTGTTTTGCACATAATTTGCTACAGCAGTAAATGTTGGTTACCTATCTGGTGCCACCAAATTCAAAATTTTCTCCCATGCAAATTTCAAGTTGAAGTGGGTCATCATCATGTATTCCAACAAAGATGCAGATTCAATAACTACCAAGTTCTTGATGACAAGTTGGAAGACAGAGCCATGAGATCCTTCAGCTGCTTATGCCTCTCACCAAAGGCCTCTTCACCATTCATTCATACTTGCTAGATTCTCCACATGCCAATTCAACTATATATACACATACATTAATCCCCAACTGAATCAAATCTTGAAAGAAAAATCCTCTCCATCTCCACGATACCTGTCTCTGAAGCAACTATAAAAAAACAAATGGCCATTTATTTCCGTGGTGTGATGCATGCTAAGCGAATTCTTCGCCCCTCAAATTTTTTTGCTAACAAGCAGCTTCAGTTCCCAAAGGCTTCTTTGCAGTGTATGTTGGGAGAGTGCCAAAAGAAGCGATACATAGTTTCTACATTGTAATGAATACGAAGATCAAGCCACAGAACTGCGGTTTTGTACATTTTCTTAGAGAGTTAGATGAGAAGTCCGATGTCCAGTTATCCAACCACATGGAATACTATTAAAAGGAAATTAACAATCTCGTTACATTATAATTTCTATAAAATCCTTTTTTCCCCATATGGTTGAGCATTCTTTTGTCTAGTTGAGTGTGAACATGATGCTTTAAATCCAAAATTAGCCAACCAATAATTCATCCGCTAGTAATTTATAATTTATTTATTCTTTAAAAGAGTTTAATATTTTCTATTTATAAAAATAGTATTAATATATTATTAAGCCAAGCCACACTTAATGAGGATTGCGATTTCATATATTTATTAAAAAATTCAGAAATTCATAATGATTTCTATTTATATTGCGCATTAATGAAAATTACATGAGAAAAAATATAAAATGGAAGATCTTTTTCTTTTTTTTTTTTTATATTGGTTAATTTTTAGGAACTCTACAAAAGTTATTTGGTATAATTTAGCTAATTTTTTACTTATACGTTAATCTTAAGCTTTTGATATCATATACTACTAATTGATTATAAACTCAATATTAAATAAACATAGCAAACGTTGGATTGAAGGGAAAAGATAGGTAGAAAAATATATTGGTCTTTACCTTTGTAACTTTGGCTTAGCAATGTGTCTTTTATTACTCTAAACCTCCTCACTTTTGTCATATTTAACTAAGTCATTGCTCACTTTTCAATATTATACTAATTATCTCTCATATTTGTTCCGTTATACTAAAAAGTCATCTTGACATTGAAGACTTTTTTCTATTAAATTCAAGTAAATGTTAGAAGAATTTTTTAGTGAAACGGAGCAAACATGAGAGATGACTTAGTATAATATTAAAAAGTGAGAGACAGTTTAGTTAAATATAATAAACATTAGGGGGTTCAAAATAATTAACTCAATAATATACTAACCTAATTTTTTACTAGATTTTCTTTGACTAATAGAAAAAATACATTTTTAATGTCGAAAAAACTTTTTAGTGTAATAAAGCAAATATGAAAAATAACTTAGTATAATATTGAAAAGAAGGGATGACTTAATTAAATATGACAAATATCAAGGAAATCAAAGTAATTAACCCTTTGGCATAATTTAGCTAATTTGTACTCCTATATTAATCTTAAACTTTTCATATCATAAACTATATTAATTGATTATAAATTCAATATTAAATAAACATGTTACAACTTATGTATAATAATTAAGAAGTTTTGTATAGCTTGATTATAGGAGATTAGGGGCTAATTAGTTGACTTGCCTTGTATAGTTATTCTTCCTAGAAAAGAATATGTGTATATGATCCTACCATTAGAGTGGAATAAAAAATAATAAATATTTCTCTCCCTCTTTTATTACATGGTATCAAAGCCTAGTTAAGAAAATTTTTGTAGTCCTTTTCTCCCTTCCAAAGTGAGAAGGTTTGTTTATGGTTAGTTCCTTCATTCAACTCCTCTTTATTGTCTTCCTCTATATATTTGGTTTCGTTTGTTGGCTACTAGGTCTTGGTCTATTGGTTGCTAGGTCTCTTTGATTGGTTATTTGGTTTGTTTAGGCTGTTGAGTTTCTTTGAATTTGTTTGGAGTCTTTCTTGACTAATTGAAGACTAAATGGTTGAACAAAAGACTTTAGTTATGCTTAGTGTAATTCTTATTTTGTCCAAAATTATTGAACAGAAGGTAGATGGCTCTAATCATTTGGTGTAAGACTATCAGAATTCATCTTTGAAGTTTGTCTAAGGATCATTATCTTATTGAGACCCACTTATTACTTCCATTTGTTTGTGTTGTTCTTGTTAGTCATTATCGGAGACCATCATCTGGCTTATCATATCAACAGAATCATAACAAGGGAGATAATATAAGTAGTCAAAATGCAAGGACCTCTATTTATGCTACCTTTATATCCTCTGAGTTGACCATTCAAATCTTTGCAAATGAATATGTTAAATTCCTTCAGTATCAAGAATCATTAAAGTATTTAAATCCACCTAATACTACCAGTGTCGAGTCAGGTAAATCAAATATGCGTCTTCTTTCCACTTCCTCCGTATGGGTCATAGATTCTGGTGCCACAAATCATATGATAGGTAATTTTAATCTATTGTCTACTTTTCAGTCATCGACATCCACCTCTAATGTTATTTTAGTGGAAGGATCAACTCCTCTACTCTTTGAACTAGCACAATTAACCTCACTCCATTAGTTCCTTTAACATTTGTTTTGTGTTTACCCCAATTTTCATTTAATCTGATGTATGTAAGCAAAATCGCTTGATCTCTAAATTGTTTTGTCTCATTCTCTTCTGATTATTGCTTGTTTCAGGATATTATGATGAAGAAAATTATTGGTAGATCGCATGAATCAGGAGCTTTTCATATTCTGCATTTGGATATACAAGTGCGAAGATCTATAACATGTCTTAGAGTTGCAAACCCATTTAAAGCACAATGTCAGTTGGTTCTCTTCCATTATTAAAGAAACTGTTTCCTTAATTTCATAATTTATCCTTTTAAGATTATGAGCCTTATCAATTTGCTAAACATCATTAGGTTAAGTCCTAAAGTTAATAAACAAGCTAGTGCTCTTTTTAAGTTAGTTCACTTAGATGTGTGGGGTCCTTGTCCCATTGCATTTAAAATTGGATTTAAATATTTTATTACTTTTATTAATGATTATTCTTGTATGACTTGGTTATATTTAATGAAAAGTCTTTCTGAATTGTTTTCTCATTTTTGTGCCTTTCTTGATGATCAGTATTGTACACTTCATCAAACCTCTTATGTGGATACACCATCTCAAAATGGAGTGGCAGAAAGAAAGAATAGACACTTACTTGAAACTACAAGGGATTTACTATTTCAAATGCATGTTTCAAAATATTTTTGGGTTAATGCAGTTTCCACAACTTGTTTTTTAATAAATCGCATGCCTTCATATGTCCTTAATGGTGAGACTCCTTGTCACACTCTTTTTCCATCTAAGTCATTGTTTCCTATTATCTAAGATCTTTAGTTGCACCTATTCTATTCAGGATGTTCGTCCTCATATCACAAAACTTGATCCAAAAATCTTTAAATTGTATTTTTCTAGGCTATTTTCATGTTCAAAAGGGATATAGATGTTATTGTCCTAGCCTTAACAAGTACATGGTGTTTGTTGGTGTTACATTTCTAAAAAACACACCTTTCTTTCTATCTTCCATACTTACAATTCAGAGGGAGGATAATGATGACATGTTGATATACCATGTGACATTTCCAAGTTTTACTCCTATTATGTATACTTTTTTAGATCTTACTCATGTGTCAATTCCTCCTCAGCCACCTATTACTCTAGTATATTCTAGATGACAGAAGCCTTCTTAAACATGTCATGCACCAGATCCTTTGCCATTAGATCTAGTATCAAGTGATGATCTTCCTATTGCCCTTCACAAAGGTAAGCGTCAATTTACTTATCCTATTTCTTCTTTTTTGTCTTATCACCATTTGTCATCCTTTACTTCTTGTTTCATTGCATCCCTCGATTCTATCTTTGTTCCTATAACTGTTCATGAAGCTTTATCCCATCTTGGCTGGCATAATGCTATGATAGAAGAGATGAATGCTCGAGACGATAACGGTACTTAGGACTTAGTAAATTTACTAACAAGGAAGACAGTTATTAGGTGTAAGTAGTTGTTTGCAATCAAGGTGAATCCTGATGGGCCAATTGCTAGATTAAAAGCCTATCTTATGGCTAAAGGATATGCTTAACTTTATGGTGTTGATTATTTTAACACTTTTTCTCCTATTGCTAAGTTAACAGTTTTCAGGTTATTCATTTCCATGTCAACCACTCATCATTGGCCTTTACATCAATTGGACATCAAGAATGCCTTTCTTCATAGAGATCTTTAGGAGGAAGTTTATATGGACCAACCTCTTGGTTTTATTGCTTAGGGTAGTATGGGAGAGTTTATCACCTTCGCAAGGCCCTGTATGGTTTAAAATATAGCCTTTATGCTTGGTTTAGAAAATTTAGTCAAGCACTTGAGCAATTTAGAATGAAGAAAAGCAAATCTCATCACTCTATTTTTTATAAGCATTTTAATGGCGGCATTATTATACTAGTTGTATATGTGGAGAATACTATCATTATAGAAAGTTTCATCTTTGAGATCTTTTTTTTATTATCAATTTTATACAAAGGATTTAGAAATATTGAAATACTTTTTGCGTGTTGAGGTAATAAGAAGTAAGGTAGGGATTCTCTTATCTCAAAGGAGCTTTGTGCTTAACTAGTTATTTGAGATAGAAAAGCTAGGTGTTAAACCATGCAGTACTCTAATGTTACCTAATTTGTAACTCACAAAAGATGGTGAATTGTTTGAAGATCTTGAGAGATATAAATGATTGGTTGAAAAGTTGAATTACCTTATAGTGACTTAACTAGACATTGCATATTCAATTAGTGTTATGAGCCAATACATGTCATCTCTAACAGTTGATCATTAGACTACCATAGAATAGATTCTATGTTATTTAAAAGGGGCACCTAAACTTGGAATCTTGTATAAAGATCATGGTCACATTAAAATTGAGTGTTTTTTAGATATTGATTGGGTAGGATCTAAGAAAGATCGAAGATCCACTTCAAGATATTATGTTTTTCTTAGAGGAAATCTAGTATCTTGGAAAAGTAAGAACCATTATGTAGTCTCACGTTCAAGTGTGAAATGAGAATATAGAGCAATGACACAGTTTGTGTATGAAATAATATGGATACATCAACTTTTAACTAAATTAGGCTTCAAGATTTAAGTTTCATCCAAATTATGGTATGATAATCAAGTTGCACTTCACATTGCTGCAAATTCTATATTTCACGAATGAACTAAACATACTGAAGTTGATTGCCATTTTGTTCATGAAAAAATACAACAAGGCTTGGTCTCCACAAGATACTTGAAGACCATAGAATAATTAGGAGATATTTTCACGAAAGCTCTAAATGGAGCTTTGGTTGATTGTCTTTGTAACAAGCTAGGCATGATTAACATTTATGCTCCAAATTTAAGGGAAGTGTTACAGCTTATATATAATAATTAGGAAGTTTTTTTATAACTTTATTATAAAAGATGATTAAGAGCTAATTAATTGACTTGCCTTCTATAGTTATTCTTCCTAGAATAGAATATATATATAATCTCCTAACATTAGAGTGGAATAAAAAAACAACAGATATTTCTATCCTTCTCTAATTACAAAACATAGCCAATGTTGGATTGAATGGAAAAGATACTTAGAACTATATATTAGCATTTTTTTTTTGTAACTGTGGCTTAACAAAGTAAGTAATTTATTTTATATTCAAGATCCATAGCTACGGTTTAATAATGAAGTTTTTAGTGTAGCTAGCATTTAATAAAGTAATATTTATTTTAGGTGATTATATGATGAGGGTATTGGTGGTAGGCTAGCTTGACAGAGTTATTTGATTTCTTTCTCATAACTATAAAAAAAAAAAAAAAGAATTTGAGATAAAAAGGTGAAAAAGACAAAAGAACTAAGGTTTATTATTATGAATCATTATATGACTTCATAGAGGCTTTTTATCCTTTTATATGTCAATTTTAGCCAAATAAGAAAAATACTTTACATCAAAGCCAATCTTTTTTTGTATACGTCCCAAGGATTGTGGTTATTCTACTCATGATCAACTATGTATAAGTAAAATATATGTTTGGCCTAGTTAATGCTTGATAATCATTATGCTTGATTTGCCATATTTAGTTATTGACGCACCTATGGTGTTCAATCATTATCAAATAGTCTTCTGAGTATTTACACTTGAAGTTTGATATGCAATTTTGATACTTGAAGGTCTTATTGAAAATAAAGTGAAATTTTCAAAATTTGCAACTCAACCCCGTGCAATTTTTATGCCACGTGAAGTTAGCATGTATCCTTATTTTTCAATTTGCAATTATCATTAATTAATAACTTTGGTAATTTGAGCTCCACAATGAATGGGTCACCACCTATAATTAATAATTAAGTAATTTTGCGTATCCATATTTATTTAAGTCTTTTAAGTGTAATGCATAACAATATATTCAAACCCATCCTAACATAGCAAAAATATGCTTTACAACCACTATAATAATAACATTGCTCATCAAATCTTATAGGTTTATATATGGATGCATGATCATTTGTTTTATCATTTGACCTATACTTGACCTATAAGGTCTATACATATAGGTACAATTTATCTTTTATTTTAGTAACTTAATGTAAACTTGTGCATTTGGATTAGCCTTAGCCTTATAAGATCATGCACATACATTAGTCCTTTAGAAGGCATTGTATGTTTTAGCATCATGAAGGCTAAGTATTTTACTACGTATGGTTTTCATATGACCCATGAATGAAGAAGAAGTAAAAGGAGAGGTAGATACATAAGAGAAGTCTATTACATATTTAACTAAATGATCATTTGAGGCTTCAACTTTTGCAATTAATTTATCCTTTTTGAAATTTTAACAATATTTTCTTTTAAGTTCAAGTTTTTCTTCTTCAAATTATCAATTTCTTTTTGTAAAACTTTAAAATCTTTCTATAAATTTTGCAAATTAGCATTTTCTTTATCAACTATGAAAGAGATGTATTCTAACTCACAAATTTTTTTCTTTAAGCTTGAAATAGGATATTATCATAATTTTTAGAAATCCTTAAATGGTCTTTAGTTATACGTGTAATAAGCTCATATAATTGATCATGAAAGAGTTCTAAATGGATTTTATCTCATTGTTATCCTTTGTTATACTATCATCTTCTTGCAATTGATAAATAGAATGAAACACAAGTTCATCCTATTTTTCAGTGAGCTTTTTTCTTCTTCTGACAAACTTGATTCATCCTAAATTTTGGCTCTTAATACTTTCTTGTGGTGCTTTTGGATGATGACTACTTCTGCATCACTTTTTCAGGATTCACCCTTCATAATGCTTCTTAAGAATATACCTTTCTTGTCATTAATAAAGAACTTTTGAGTTTGTTTTATGATGAGGTCCACTTTATCTTATTCACTTAAAGAGCTTTCACTCTAGCTAAATAAGAAGAAGGAGGAAGAAGAAGAAGAGAAGAATTATTTTTCTTACCTATTTTGCCTTAAATACAATGTCCTTTCTCTTTGAGCCTTCATCACTATTGGGTAGCTTTAATGTCATTCATAAGCTAGTAGTTTTCCTAAAGGCTTATTAAGAGACAAAGCTTCCATTTTGTAAACTTCCTCAATGGCAACTTTCTTTTCTTCTCATTTTTCCTTAAAAATATTCTAAAGACCTTAGCCATGATATGCTTATTAGAGTATATCTTATCTAATGTCTTTAAGGACTTCACTATGTTGATGAAACAGGTGTACATTATTAATGATGGTCTCATGAGACTTGCAAAGAAAGGTATCATACTCGTAAGTATGAATTTGTGTCTTCTTCTTCTTCTTCTTCTTCTTCTTCTTTCTTTAATGGATGTGCACATTTATAATTTGACATATTGAGACATATGAATAGCATAAAATAGAACATGCATAGCTCTCACATTCTTAAGGTTGGCCTTATTTTCTTTAATTATCTACTTACTTCTCGATTTAGGTATCATGACTTCATTGACTTTTTTTTATAGGAACTCTTATTCGTTCTTCAACAATATCTCATAAATTAATTACTTCACTATTAAGGAAGATCTCCACATGATTTTTTGGATATGGATAATAAGTACCATTGAAGAAGAGAAGTTTGAAGATTGATTAAGTTTGCTCTTAGAATGTGTCACTTTTTAAAATTAAGCTTTGAGAAGAGTCTGGCTTTGATACCAATTATTAATCTTATATAGAGCCAATAAAGCTATGACAAATATTGTAGAATTAAACCTAAGTTCAAATCACATAAAGAAGGAAAAAGAAAACAATGACAGTAACACCATGATTTATAAGGGTTCAATAAATATTCCTTATCTGTGTTCTTTGTTCTAGCTATCCACTAGAGCCTTTCCACTTTTTTTACAGGTTAAGATACAAGGCATATTTTTGTAAGCCAATGATGAACCTATTACACTATATTATTACTAGGTTTAAGAGAAAAACCTAACTAGTATTTTTTCCATACTCAACACCAACTTAAACAAGATAGTTTTTAGGCACCACCTCAACCTCTTCTTAACTTGTTTAAAGTATAAGTTAAACTTTTCACGGTTAAAAATTCATAAAAATGAACCTTAAACTATCTATTAGTGATCCTCACTTAAGTGAATAAATAATGCTTAAAGAGAATCACCCATAATCAACACCCAACCTTTTTACAAGAATTAAACCTAATATATGAAATAAGGAGAAGGAAATACTTTAAGCTCTGAATATTTATTGTAACTTATTCTAGCACTTATGAAATATTATGTAACCTTTCAAAGGCTATATAAGGTATCTTTATATAGTCCAAGATCCATTTGAATAGTTGAGAACACTTTAAAAAAAAAAAAATTAACTGTTATTAGTTGTTTCTAACCATTATATGGTTGAATAGGTCACTCACTTTGTACACTAGCTATTTCTCTTATCCATTCAAGCATTGCAAATGAAAATCTTTATTTTTATTCATTATGAATGAGGCTACTCAAATTGTAAATAGGGCAGTTCATGAGGGCTATTCAACATGGAACAAGGTTACTTTCTATATCCCCTATACAAATACTTTTCACTCAAAAAATCATAAATTTCTTTAGAGAGCTCCAATTGGTAACTTGTTTATTTTGCTAAAAACTCTACTTAAGAATATTTTTTTCATATATAACTCACTATTTAAATCTTTGTAAATCAATCTATAGACTATTTTGAAATTGACTCATCTGTATGATAGTTTAAATTCAATATGATCAAATACCTATAATAACTTTCTCTATACACTTTGGATTTATGCACTATTTGATTTTCTAGAAACTAGACATCTCAAGATTTCTAACCATATAGGTGTGTGGTAAGTCTTTCAAAATTATTTTATATATCGGTTCAAATGTACTCAGCTTGGCTTTTTTCTAAAGGGTGTCTTATACTTCCTTTTTTGTTTTTTTTTTTGGCATAGAGCTATTTATCTAACTACACAAACTGTTCACTTCTTGAACAGACTATTCATCTAGACTATTTATTTGACCGTAAAACCATTTAAAGCTCCTGCTTAAATTTTACTAAATTTTTTCTTGTTGAATGGGCAGTGTAAATCTGAATAAGAATTGTCTCTTGACTTAAACATGGCAGTTCATTTTATGAACATTCCAAATTTAGCCAACTTTTAAGGATTATTTCTCATCAAGATACTCTTCTATTTTTCTAGGATTTAATTAATATATAAACACTTAGAAGAGATATTTTAGCTTTTCAAAACTAATGGCATTGAAGTCTTGGGGTAAATACTTTTTCTTATAGAATGAAGATTACTACAGTTTGTGAGTCGACGTTCAGCGTGCTAATTGATAATTTGAAAGGAAAAGAACCTGAGTTAAGAAAATGGAGAAAGAGATAGACAAATTAGGATTTATTATTATGAATCGTGACTTTATAGAGGACTTCTGACCCTTTACACAGGTAATTTAGTGTTTATAGAGGACTTTTGATCCTTTATACAGGTAATTTAGTCTAATAAGGCACATATTTTACATTAAAAAGTCTATTTTCAATTCAACTTTTAGTCAACTTTCGTAAATGAGCAATGCATAAAGAAAGTGTTTGTTCGGCCTAGCCAATGCTCAGTAATCATTCTGCTCAATTTACTATGTTCGATCGCTCACACGTCTGAGGTGCTCGATAATTCCACTTTTGTTGTCATTTTAATTAATAAAAATAAAGCAATTCTATAATATTAGACAAAAAATTGCTTTAGTACTATTTACAAAGTTTCTTAATTACTTTATTATCCCAATTGGTGTTACTGGCCTAAGTTTTTTATTTTAACAAATTTTAAATACTGAAATTTACTTTTTTTACCAAAAAATTAATATAATTTATTGTAAATTCTAAAATTTACTTTTTTTCTCAAAAAATATGTAAATATAATTTATTAAAAATTCAGAAATTTACTTTTTAAAAAAAAACAATGTAAATATAATTTATTATAAAATGTGTAATTAATCAAATGTATAATAAAACTTAATATAAGTTAGACTTTTGACATCATTAGAGTCTAACCAACTTGAAGAAACATGGGACAAAGGAGGCAATTTTTGTTGGTCTCGTTTTTCTTAAAGAAAGCAACTTTGAATCAATACATATATATATATATATATATATATATATATATATATATATATATATATATATATATATAT
>CATIWR010193519.1:0-11162 GCA_949677035.1 Omphalea diandra
AAAACATGTATCCAATTTGATATTGGCACATTTGATCATCTTTAATAGTTTATATATATATATATATATATATATATATATATATATATATATATATATATATATATATATATATAATTTAGTTTAATAAGTTTTTGCAAAAATTTTGATTCAGTTCGGTTTGAAAAATATATAATTTGATTTATTGGATTTTAAAGAAAATGAATTGAATAAATCGAACTGATTGTTTACCCAACCCTAATGGCTAGTGAGGCAACTCCCGAGAGAATACACGACTAGAGAGGCAAGTCCTATGTGTGAGAAAGATAAGTAAACCAGATAATAATTTCAAGGGACTTCACCATCCATATGTGTAATATTGTGTTGTGTAAACATTATATGCAAATGATGTGCCATGTAGTTAGCAATGCATTCATGTAAAGGCACGTAAGTATAAATATGGACATATAGAATTCCTCACTGAGTTTCCCATAAGTAATTCACCCTTCCACACGCACAGGTTGTTTTACAGGCTAGATTTATGAAGATGCTATAGATATATGTTAAAAGTTAGAGAGTTTAAGTTAAGCATTTATATATATGTTAAGGCACTACAATTGTTTCTCATAGTTGCTTAAGTTATTTATGTACAAATGTCATTATGGATTATGTATGTAATTAAGAAATGTGATTACAATGTATTTTATATTCTTAGATATCTCTACAATGTCTTTAAGTATGTTATGAAATGTTTAGAATGAGTTTATATATGTGAGAGTTGAATTTCAATGAATAAGATATATAATGTAAGAAGATTATGTGTGAAATGCGTATATGTTAATGATTATGTTGTATAATAAAATGACACTAGAATGATATAAGTTAAGAAGGAACACCTTAATTCTATAGATAGTTTTATGGGTGCTTATGTTTTGAGATTAACTCCTATTATTTTATTCCTTAGAATTCAATATGGTATTAATACAAGTTTAAGATTTTAAATATCAGAATGATGAAGGAAAAAGCATAATAGGCCTTCTGACAAGTTAAAATAGGCTTACTATAGGTTCTAAAGGCCTTAAGCATTCCCATTCCTTAATGTCAACACAGTTAAAAAATTGGGTCATGACATCACTTAACAAGCTCGTTTACTTTTCTACTCACCTCATAGAAAATACCTCTTCAATCGATCCAAGTTTACTAACTCGAAAAACTTAGTCCCATCTAATTTTGACAGCTTCACACCATTGCTTGGTATATCCATTTGGCCAAATAGGACCCATCCTAATTTGGCTTGAATTTTCCCCTATGATCATGAGCTTGAGGCTACATTTCCTTCAACACTAAGTCACTCACTCTTATTATACTCATTATGTCTCTCTTGTTAAAGTTGTGCGCCATCCTCCTCTAATAAAGTTGTATATGGTAGAGGGTCTTCAATCTATTCTCATCTAATAGAGCTAGCTACTCATACCCACTTTTAACTCATTAGTATTTAGGGATCTTTCTCTTAATCAATATCCGAAAGGATTTCATTTCCATCTCTACTAGCAACACTACTTCCATCTCATCAACCAAAGATATGGTGATGTTCCTTTTGAAGTTTTAATGGTATTGCGATGTCTCTATAATGCAAAGGGTTATTTCTTTGACCAATCTTTATAAGTTCCCACTATTTTAGCTAGAATGTTCTTAACATTCTTATTAGCCACCTCTATTGCACCATTTACTGTGGTCTAAAGGGTGAGGAATTATGGTGTGTTAATCCATGCTTTTCTAGGATAATTCTAACCTTAGCCTAAAAGTGTGTAACATTATCTGTCACAATGTGGTATGGCATTCCATAGTGACAAATAAGGTTCTTTTCCATAAAATTGGCCATTTTCTTTGCCCCCAGCTTCCTAAAAGGTTCAACTTTTGCCCATTTTGAAAAGTAGTCAACTGCTACTACAATATACTTATGACCTCTCATAGATGCTAGCTTCACCTCTACAATTACATCAATTCCCTAAGTAACAAATGACCAAGGTGAAGTTAAGTTCTGCAACTCCATTAGTGGCAAGTGGTTAAAGCTTTCATGAATTTGACATTTATTATAATCCCTAATGGTTCTAATACAATCCTATTACATGGTAGTCCAATAATACTAGATTCTCTTTCTTATTAAGGCCATAACATTCATGTGAAGGCCATCAACTCCTATGCACAACTCTTTCATCATTCTACTAGATTCTTCTTTTTAGACACCTTAAATGAACCCCATCAAGCGTCTACTTATAAACCACACTACCATATGTTGTGAACTGTGATGCCAACCTTCTAATGATATCCTTGGCTTTCTTCTCTACCACCTTAGGATGCATACTATACTCAGAATACCTTTGCATATCATTATGCTATAGTTGATTTTCCACTAAGCCTTACATCACCCTTTCGTCAGCCTAATATGGTAGTCTTAACTTGATAGTAAGTAAGGGATTTTATTAGCATTCTTTTCATCCTATCCCAAATAATAACTAAAGTGTCAAAAGGATCTGCCATCATATTCTCTTTTCGTGGGACATGGTGGAATACATTCTTCTAAAACTTTTTGGTAAGCATCTTTAAGTATTCTAAGTATGACTTCAATTGTTCTTATTTTAGTTCCTATTCATTGGTCTCCTAGGAACTTGTTAGGTTTTGTAGAACATGAACAAAGAAAAACAAAAATTTTCTATAAGGAAACCCACTAAACATCCATTTGATTCGATTAAATCGAAAGGAAATGATGTGAATCTTACAAATCCATGTGAAAGGTGACAGATTTGTTAGAAGGTTGAGAGAGGGTTTATACTCATAACACCTTACCTCAACCTTAAAGTCGGATCAAGATGTCACCAAAAGATGATTGCCCTCTACAAGTATCTACACGAATAATTTTTCTCCAAAAACAAGTTATGTGCTAGTACTAGGGTTTTTCTGTCTCTAAAAGTTTGTGTTTTCTAAGGAAAAATGTGAATGCTCCTCTTTCATCTAGAAAACGCTAAAACAACTATTAAGATATTTTATATCAACTATGTATCTTAAAAGATACAAATAAAAATAATATCCAATTTTATTTTTAACCTTTCTAAAAATGAAACAGATGTCTAAAATAATTTAGATAATATCTTTAATTATCTTAATTATAAATAGAAAGAACAATAAAATTATCTTAATTATAAATAGAAGGAACAATAAACCCAATTTCAATTTGGGCCTATTCTATGTGTGTGACCCTATAGGTTCACATAATGTTGGTAGTGGCCCAAAATCTATTTCAGACCCACAAGTCATAAGTGGTCCAATACAATGTTTATTAAACATGTATCTATATATTTGACTTAAAATCACATATCCATGACTAGTAAACCATAGTCATCAATCAAACATATACTAGCCTTCATTCATTATTATCCCAATAATAATAACTGACTAAGGGCAATTTAGAATAAAATTCTTTACACCTAAAGGTTTACCATCAAGTCACATACTTGATGACACTAGGTAGAATTAGCTATTCATGTAATTTATAATTTAGTCGTAAATAAAATATAAAAAAAATATTTAATAAAATTACAACCATGATATTATTAAAAAAATATTTATTATAAGCATTAACCTTAGGCATATAACTAACAAAACTACCTACAAAGAGTCTTTAAATGCCTTTATTATCCTTACCCTTATTTGTATTAATGACTCTAACTCAAAAGCATATGCCTCATATTCTACCATATTATATGTTACCCTAAAGTCCAACTTCTTAGCCATAAGTAACAACTTCCTTTTAGGTGAAATCAAAATCACTCTTACTTCTGCTCTCTTCTTGGCACCATTGAAATACATCCTTTATCCTTATGGTTTTATTATTTATAGGCTTTTAATAAGAAATTGAAGAGGTTATGGTTCTTCTTTTATAAGTGGTTGTTGGGCAGGTATTCTACAACTACCCTACCCTTAATTACCTTTTTCATCACATAATTCATATCAAACTTAGTAAGGAGTATCAACCAATTTGCCAACTTTCTAAGCTAATGAAAGGACTTTGTATATATACTTAATTGGGTCTAGTTTTGATACTACTTCTATTGAGTATAACTGAAAATAGTGTCATGGCTTCCTAATAGTCTAGACTATTACTTTATTAACCTCATATGTTGATAAGTAGGAATTTATGTTTGGTTATCCATTGATCAACTTTCAACATGTCTTTATAAGTCCATATGAAAACCTTTGGTACTTTCTCAGTAGTTGTTCAAACTTTCTTCACCATTTTGCTGTGATGTTGATGGTAATTAGCAAGATTTTGAGATTTTCCTATGTGCCAAGATTAAATGTAGTCACATGTATAAAATTAATATTAAATATGCACATTAAATGATGTATGTCAAGCATAATACCATCAGGAAAGACATCACATAAGTAAGCAAACACATCATTCATTGCTTTAAACTTTGAAATGAATACATGAACATTCTCGAATAAGCTCAAGACAATAAATTAATAACATCATAGATAGGAGATTCCTTTAGGAGTACATCTAAAGTTTGTTTGATGAAAGACTGCTCTTGGTTCTCCTCTTTCTCCTTAACCTTTTCATTAACTTGCTTAGTGAGAGGCTTCAAGTCATCACTTAGATGTTCAGTATTCACATCTTTAGTACTACCCATGGTCTGTGCAACCTTAAATTCTTACCTCATCTAATCTGTATCTAGTTCAATCATTAAAAAGTTATCCTATAATGTCATCCCATCTAACTTAGGTTCTTTAGTCCTTAATGATTGCCCTTCCATGTCTTCATCTCTCATAGTTTTGATGGAGTCAAATATGTCTTTAACATCTACCAAGTTAATCCCCAAGTGTTTTCCTTCAGCAATATTGCTAGACTCATTTAGGTCCCATTTCAGATCATTATATGGCTCTTGCATGGCTGACTCATTCAATTTACCTCTAGCTGGAGCATTCATAAAATCCCATTTCCTTCATAAAATACTTTGACAATGGTTCCAAAGGATCTTTAACTATAACTTAGCATTCCTTAAAACCCATCATAGTTTGGTTGTTTGAGTAGGGATGTTTGAAGCTCTAGCATACCTGTGGGATTTTTACCTAGCCTTGATCTAGGAAGAAGGTTCATCGCCCAAATAATGTTTGCCACCTTAAGATCCACCCAATTGTCAATAACATCAACTGCTTAAAAACCCCTAAGATTTGGGACGACAATGCTCAATGCTGATACTACTTCGCTAATTTTAGTATAATGGTAAATGTTTCACCCTTATAAGAAATTTTTACCTTTTGGTGCAAAGTGGAGGACACTTTTCTTAAGGGATGATATCATGGTCTCCCTAACAATAGTAAAAATCTCATCAAATTGTTTTGCATAGTAAACTCTATCATGGCCCCTACAACCCCTGTCTTCATCATAGTTTTTAAGATCCCAATGATTGGCCTTTTACTATCATTATAGGTTTATATAATACTTTTAGAATCTTCCAAGTCCGCCACAGATGTCCCAAACATTAGTAACAACTTCAAAGGGCATATATTTTTTTGTGATCCATCATCCTCCAGGGCATATATTTATTTTTGATCCATTATCCTCCATTTCACAAGGTGTCCATTTCCCCTTTACTTTAGCCACGATAAATAATGTCATATTATGTATCAACACTTAAGATGTAGATCTTTATTAGAAAAGGTTATCATTCCTTTACTCGAATTCATCACCAAGGTTACTACTTCTATAGGAGATGACTTTTTAGAAATAATTAGGTTGGACAGTGCTTCAACCATAAATTTCTTTTGCTCTTTTAGTGTCATTAACAACTCTTATATGTTTATCTAAGTGGGGTCCTTCTTCAACTATCTCAAAACTCGATTCTCTTCTTCTTTTTCTTTTATGAAGGGTTGTTTTACTTCCTTCTCTGCTCTAAGATCCTTGTTTGAATAATATTTTCCACTTTTTATGACATGACTAACTTACTTTTCCTCCTTCTTTTTATCACGTTCTTCCTAAAATACTGATTTTTTTCTTAAGCTCTTTTATCTTTTCATCTAAACTTTGCCATGGACTAATGGCATAAATAATAACAACAATAATATTCAAGGATGGAACCTACAACAGTGGCCATGATAAGTTACTTGAGAATTCCAAAATCGATCATGAAGGTCCATTGAGTCAAGAGTGGACATTGTAATAGTTTAGAAGAAGGTTCCCTCTAATGCTTGACTATGTAAGAGCAGATGGGACTATCATCTTAGAGTCACTAAGATCCTAAATTTTATGTCTTAACCTAAAATAATCATTAGTATAATAAGTAATCACTTAGTGGTAAGCATAGAAAGCATTTGTGTTATTTCCCTTTAGCAATGCATTTAAGGGCAACCTAGTCAACAATGGCTTCAATATTCTTTTCTTTTAGAGCCTTTTAAAGGCTTTAGATAAAGATAATGTAGGTTTATAAACTAGCTCATAAGTCATACCACATTCACATTTACTATTTTACTCCCTTTAGTTTATCCTTAAAGGTGACAACTCTTTCTCCCCAAGTATTATTTCTTTGACTTTGATTCAAGTTCTTCATGTTGTAAACCTACCTCTCCCAAATCTTTGAAATTACATTATTGGCCTAGGGCACCAAGAAAAGGGGTTCAATTGGTGTTCAACTAAAAATTAAAATGAAGAATATGGTGGTTAAGAAGTTGAGTAGAAAAAGAGAGAAATTGACACAAGTGTTTATAGTGGTTCAGGTGTTAACTAACCCTAAGTCCACTCCCCAATTCTCTACAATTAGGTATTTCACTCAACTCAAATGGTGTTTCCAAGCTCACACCAAATTTTTACAACTTATGCTTTCTAGACTCACACAAAAACCTCTTACAAGTGTTTTCAAGGCTTACACTTAAAACCTTTCATAGGTGTTTTTAAGGCTCACACTAAAAACCTCTCACAAGTGTTTTCTAGGCTCACACTAAATCCTCTTACAATGGTGTTTAATGCTCACACCAAACAATCACTTAAAGCATAAAGAATAATTGAAAGAATGAGTAGCAAATTTACAAGAGTTTGGTTAGAAATTAATGAATTCTCTTTCATTTACATCTATTTTGTATAGTATTTATAGCCCATACCTACCAAAAAGATGTTAGACTAAAACTATGAATAAATCTCAAAGATGTGCTAGGCAACTTCAACATTAAATGCTTGTCAGGCTAAAATTGCGATCGCTACTAACTATTTGCAGTCGTGAATTTCCAATTTCAGCTGAAAATCTAGTTTATGTCTAACCGTTAATCTACGTGTTAGCTTTCCATTAGTTATCCAGGAAAATATAGCCGTTGTGTTCTAACCACTCTCAAAAGTCATGGTCACGAGATATCAGTGCCTTGGGCGCAACTGAGACTGCGAATTCCACTACTTAAAGAGAAAACTTCAACTACTTGAATTACGGTCACAAACAAACATTATCCCTCATAATTTTTTATCTTCACCGAACACCTGAGGCACTTGGCAAGCTATGGTTGTGTCTTTGGTTCCCTCTTTTGTCACTATGAAATTCGCGGTTGCAACTAAGGCGTGACACATACCGTGAATTCATCTGTGACTATGACTTTGCCAACTTTGGGTGTGTCGTGGCAGCAAAGCTTTCTGCAAATTCCTCTGGCCTAGCTTCAGCCTTCCTTATGACTTATTCATGATCATAATTAGAGTGAACTTTACAAGGTTGGAGATTTGGACTTCATCCAACTTTCAATGATAAAAACTAACTTATAGTCTGCAAAACAACACTTAATGAAGACATTAGAACTGATTAATCTCTATTATCAAGATCAAAAGTGGTTCATGACTTAGGTTAAATCAACCTAGTCTAACAATCTCCCCCTTTTTGATTTTGACAACTTAAATTGATACTAAGGGAAAATAAATGCATAAGTTTTGAAGTTATCAAGTTAAAGTGGTAAATGATTCAATGAATGCTTAGAAATTTCTAGACAAAGATCAAGTATGAAATTTCCTAAGTATGGCATTCAATCAATCTAAGTGAAATTTCTAAAAAAAATTCTAAGTATGATGCTCCCCCTCAACTTATGCTATTATTTGCAAGTTATTCTCTCTTCCCTTTAGACTTAGATTTTTTCTTGTTTCTATCTCTCCCCCTTTGGCAAGATCAAAAAGAGGGTGCATAAGGGAAACAAATAAATGCATAACAAATAGATAAGTGTTCATAAGAAGCAAAATTAATAAGAATGCAATCAGAAAAGTAAATTCCATCAATCACATAAGACAAGGAATTTTAAAGAAACATTTCTATCAATCATAAACAAACTGTGGGATCATAATTTTTCATTTAAAAACAAAAAAAAAGTATTATAGAATGTTGGAGATTCATCATCATCTCCAGAAATTTCTTCTTCCTTTTCATTGTCTTCACCTTCGGCTTCATCTTCATCTTCATCCTCAACTTCTTCATTGCTTTCTTTTTATTGAGTATCTTCAAATTCAGTAAAGTCTGAAAGATGGCAAGGAGGAACACCCAACTTTTCTTGTAAACCCACCATGTCACTATGAAGATGTGAGAGAAATAGGAATCAACTCTTCTTCATTCTCATCATCTTATCCAATTTATGGTTAATGGTGGCAAAAGACAGTTTGAATTTTGGTTTTGGTTAAAGAGGGGGGACTGGTGGGCTCCTTCTTTAATGATGAGCCTTTTCCTTTTGGAGGCTTAAGAGGATTCCATTTTCTTAGCCCCAAAAGCACTAGGGTATAAACATATATGTTTGGGTGTATGGCTTCGATGTTTATTAGGTAAGTGAGGTCAAGAAAGTTCTGAGAATGGAGGAGTTTTTTGGTGAGGAATTTTTCATTTTCCCTCATCAAGTGCCCCTACGAAGCGATAGATGGTTGTTATGTGTGAAGGCAGAAGGAATTGGCTTTTAGGTTTGGTGATCATGTGGATCAATTGATCCATAAGATATCGACAGGTTTGAATAGGCTTATTTTCGACAAGGCAGAATAAAAAGGCCAAATACTTTTGAGACACTTTCTCATTACCATCACCTCTAGTATTTACGAAAAATATGATGATACAATGGAGTATCCAAAAAGGTAGAGTTTTTATGTATTTGGCTAAGGAAGTTTTCGGGTCGTGTTTGGTTTCAGTGGAAATTTTGGACCAGAATTCATAATATATGACATCAAGAGCAGAGATAGTGAAAGGAATGTTTTCTCTAACTTGAAGGTTGAAAAGGGAGGAAAGTTGTTCAAAGGTAATGAAATATGGATCACCAAAAGCCTGAAAAACTAACCTGTATTGCCTAGCTCGATATTATGCTTTGCGACTCAGTTGCACCGTGCACATGAATTCCCTAATGACTTCTTCATAACCAAGTTCATCTTGAAAGATGAACTCATTATTTCCTAAGTTCGATAGAAATGCAAATTTTTATGTTAATTCCTAGAGTCTTCAACAAAAAATGTAGAAGGGATTTTATTGGGGAGGATGATTTTTGAAGAGTTGGCTTTTAAGTGCTCCTTCTCCTCCTTTGTGATGCCCTTCATTAGATGAAGTGTTAAGGGGTGCAGATGGCTAAGCCACAGCCTTGCCCTTTTTGGCTCTTGAAATCTTCTTAGGAGCCATTGCAGAAGATGAAGAGAATTTGAGAATTTAGAAAGTTTTGGAAGGATAATTGTTTTGGAGTAGGATGAAGTGATGAGAATCACTGTTTAGGGGGTTTATATAGCCATTGATAGGGGGGTGTGTAATAGCTAGAATTGAATTTATAAAGAGTTGGAAATGGTTGGCAGTCAAATCACTTAATGGCTTGACAGTTACCCAAATTCGCGTCTATGATTTTTGAAAAATGTGAGTAACGGATAAAAATTCTTCAGGAATACGCATTACAACGGTCAAAAATTTGAATTCTTGACCAAAATTTGTGGTAAAGCTTGATTCTCGTGACGACGATTTGATGGTTGACAATGGGGTGACTTGGACTTGTAATTCGCAACTGTAAACAGAGGATTGCGACAACGAATTATAAGGCAGCAAGAATAAGAAGGAAAAATAAGTTTTTGAAAAATTCAAAATTGTGATCCGCTTGGAATATGTCACAGAAAAACATAAGACATAAAATCAACACTCACAAAAAAACATAAGACAAAATCAACACACATACAATCAACATATAAGATCAAATTTTCATTTTAGGGAGCTTCCATCAAGCATTCCCAATTCTCTTTTAATGAAGTTCAATCTTTCTTCATTGAGAGGTTTAGTGAAAATACCTATAACCTAATGATTTGTGTCAATAAACTCTAACACAACATCACCCTTTTAGACATGATCTCTTAGAAAATGGTGTCTAATGTCTATGTGTTTACTCCTAAAGTGTTAGATGGGATTCTTAGAGAGATTGATAGCACTGGTGTTATCACATTTAATAGGAATGTGACTAATCACTTTGCCAAAATCATTTAATTGTTGTTTCATCCAAAGAACTTGGGTGCAACAATAACCCGCAACAATATACTCGACTTTCGCGGTGGATAAGACAACTGACACTTGCTTTTTGCTAAACCAAGATACTAGGCATTCTCCTATAAATTGGCAAGTCCCAGAAGTGCTTTTCTATCTAATAAATTACCTATATAATCTGCATCCAAATATCCTATGAGACTAAAGCATGAATCTCTAGGATCAAAGGTGACTTTATTACCTTTGTCACACAATTGACTTACACTCAACAAATTATGTTGTAAGCCATTAACTAATAAAACATTATCAATCAAAGAACAACCTTTCTTACCAATGGTTCCAATGCTAATTACCTTACCCTTTCCCTCCACAATAAAAGTAAATCACTTTTTATTAGGTACCCAAGCATACTTGGGTCCTACGAGGTTAGAAGTTGAAGGGTCCTCGAGTTTGAGGTGAGCCTTCCTAATAAAACAATGAATATTAATATGCCCAACTTTCATGCAATAGTGACATTAGAGTTTAGACTTGTGAGTCTTTCTCCTATGCACAAACTTAGTATGAGTAGGAGGTCTTCTCATACTTTGATTATATGAGTGCATGCATGTGCATGAGTGATGAGGAGTAGTAAATGATTGTTTTTGTTTGTGTGTGTGAGCATGCTTCTTGTTGTACAAATAA
>CATIWR010193604.1:0-10224 GCA_949677035.1 Omphalea diandra
TTGTGCTTTCAATTTTACATTGAGACATATGGATCACAGGTCGTCGGCTGAATCCAAACTCTCTCTCTCCTTGTGTCATATACATATATGTACATCAAATAAATGTTTGATTGTGTGTGGGATGGATAAAACCTTTATGCATATGTATTTTGAACATGAATGATATGAGTTATGTAAATGAATATGGTTGTTATAGTTATTGGTATCAGAGCTAAAATGAATTGGTCATTAAAGGTTGGTCACATCAAAAGGTGAGTAAAAGTAATAATTAGATTCTAATGTGTTTGTGCGATGATTTTTATGATATGGTTATGTTATATTACATGTATATGTGATTGAATTATGACATTTTACATGTGATTACAAGTCAAGTGAGAACTATATGATCTTGATGATTACTTGGTACACCATTATGAATGAACACTTGCATATGGAACTAAAAGGATGTTGTGACCAGCTCGTCAAACACTTGCAAATCACTTGAAAAAAAAAAAAGAAAACAATATGTCTTATTGGCATGTGTTATTGATCAAATGATTCACTTGTTATATGCTGGCCAGAAAAATCAAATGTGACTTTAATCATATGAATTCCTAAGAGCAGTGTTTGCCTTGCAAGGTCACAACAAAAATCAATCTATTGCATTTTCACTTACACAGTCAATTCTTATATTTGCAATGTATCTAGATGATATTTGATTGTTGATTGTGCCATAAGAATCTAATTTTTATTTTTGTTCATATAATCACGACTCACCAAATCACAAATACATTTTTCAGATATGGAAGCATAGGCTTTGGATACTTTGGTGCTTAGAGTTTTGCATAAAGACAAATGGGCCATAGGTCGTTGGCTGAATTTAAACTCTCGCTCTCCTTGCGTCATGTACATATATCTAAATAGTAACTAGTTTATGGTCACTACCCTTGAACATTAGTCAACATACATGTACATTAAATACATGATACATGTTGGATTATGTGTGTATAATGAATCAACCTATATGAATATGTATTTTTGGACATGAATGCCATGATTTGTAAATGAAAATGGTCGCTACAATTTTTCATATCAGAGTAGCGATAGGTTCCATAGGGGCCTACATTTGAACATGACATGACTTTTACACTATAATGCATTATGATATGACATATTCTTATATGTTTATAGGGCATTCGTAGAGGCTAATCATTGTAGTACCCATAACTCACCAAGGAGAGGGGAGTAAGTCGATTTGCATTTCATAGAAGCATCATGCCAGCCATTATGAGATCAGCCTAGTAATAGAGTTAGTTGTCCTACACATTTTCATGCGCAACACATATCTTATGTGCAACCATAACATAGAATTAGTGAACCAACAGTGCAGGGTCTAGAAAATCAAAAGAAAGAAGGTATGACAAATTAAGAAATAAGGTATAATAGACTTCAATGGTACCACAGATCCATTAGTGGCAGAGACATGGCTAAAAAGAACACTAAGAGTTTTGAATTTGATGAAATGCATACCCAAAGAAAAGTTGATTATGCAATATGGCAATTACATAGAGATGCATATGATTGGTGGGAAACCAATCCAGGGAGTGATGTCCAACCTCCAATGCTTACATGAGATGATTTTCTTCATGATTTCAACAACAATTACATGCTAGAAGGGTACAAAGAAGATAAAAGAAGGGAATTTATAAACCTAAAGTAGGGGGAGATGACTATAGTTGAGTATGAGGTAAAATTTAATCAATTATCTCATTATACATCCTTCATGGTGGCTATTTACAAAGATAAATGTTGAAAGTTAAAAAGGGAATGAGATATGGGATAAGAAGTAAGATCACAATTGTAGATTTTGAAAGTTATACCAAGATAAAAGTTGTTGTAATCAAGGTGGAAAGATTAAGATAGAGCAATGAGTAAAAAGAGGGCCTATTGAGTTTGTGGGAGATTTTAACAGAAAGAAAGGTAAACATGGAGAATATATGCCATCACAATCTTATGGTAGGGGTGGTTACTCTAGTTATAGAGGCAAAGGATTAGGAGTTTCATCATATACAAGTAAAGGTCAAGCCCAAGTTATACAACAATAACCTTCATGTGTACATTGTGTTAGGCAGCATATGGGTGACTGTAAAAAATTAATTGGTGGGTACTATTTTTATAGGTCTTTTGATCATATGCTTAAAGATTGTCCTAAAAGATCTATAATATTAGAAGGAGGCAAAGGCAAAGGCAGAGCTACATTGGAGTCCACAGTTGAAGTTTTGAATACAAGTGGAGCTGGAGTATCATTTGGCAAGGGCAGAGGCAAAGATAGAATAACCACAGTTGGCCAAGGTATGAGCAAATCAAAAGGTTAGAGTTTTCGACCCCTAGCACATGCCAAAGTATTTGCCATGACTAGGCAAAAAACTGTTATTACTCTAGAAGTACTCATCGATAAACTTTTTCTCCATGATTTAGAAGTTGATGCATTAATTGATCTTGGCTCCACACATTCATACATTTCATTTAACATGGGATGAGAATTGTGTAGTAAGTATGAACCTTTAGGTTTTAACCTATGTGTTAGTACTCATTTGAGAGATGTGATGATTGTGGATAAGGTTTGTCGTGATTGTGTGATTCACATTGATGACATTAAGTTGAATGTTAATCCAGTACTATTGTCACTCCGTGAATTTGATGTGATACTAGGTATGGACTAGTTGTCTAAATATCATGTAATAGTGAATTGTATTACTAAGGAAGTTATTTTGGAATCTCTAAATCATACAAAGGTTATGTTTCAATGAGAAAGGCAAATTGTACCTACGTGTCTAGTTTATGCTATCAAGGCTTTTGGCATGATTAAAAGTGGTTCTGAGACTTATTTGGCACATGTGGCAGACATAAGGTTCACAAATAAATTATTTGAGAATACTCTAGTGGTAAATGTGTTTCCAAATGTGTTTCCATATGACTTACCTAGTTTGCCACCTGACAGGAAGATAAAATTCACAATTGAGTTAGTCCCAAGAACAGCACCGATATCCATTCCACCTTATATGATGGCTCTAGTTAAGTTGAGAAAATTAAAAACCCAATTGCAGGAACTACTAGGAAAGGGATTTACCAGACCTAGTGTGTCATATTGGGGTGCTCTAGTATTATTTGTTAAAAAGATAGATGGGACATTAAGGTTGTGTATTGATTATAGGCACTTGAATCAAGTTATAGTGAAGAACAAATATCCTTTACCAATGATAGATGATTTAATTAACCAATGACAAGGAGCACGGGTGTTTTCTAAAATTGACCTAAATTTTAAACCTCGATGTATCGAAGACTGCTTTTCAAACCAAATATAGGCATTATGAATTTTTTATGATGTCATTTGGCTTAACTAATGCACGAACTATGTTTATGACTTTTATGAACAAAGTGTTCTAGCCTTGCTTAGATAAATTTGTAATTGTGTTCATTGATGACATACTAGTGTATTTAAGGAGCAAAAATGACCATTAACAACATTTAAGGATTGTGTTGCAAATTTTGAGAGAAAAATAACTATTTGCTAAATTAAGCAATTGCGAGTTCTGGATCGACCATGTGGTATTTTTAAGACATGTAGTTTCTGAAATGGCCATAAAGGTGGATCTAAACAAAATTGAAGCAATAATAAAATGGAAAACCCCGAAGAGTGTTGTAGAAGTCTGAAGTTTCTTAGGACTAGCTGGGTATTATCATCGATTTGTTGAGGAGTTTTCACTTATAGCTACTCCTTTAACTAAGTTACTTCAAAAAAATATAGTATTTTAATGGTCTAAAGCATGTTATGAGAGTTTTGATGAATTAAAGGATAAATTGAAATCTAATCCGATGTTAACCATTCCAATAGGTAATAGGGGATTTATAGCTTATTATGATGCCTCCTATCAAGGTTTAGGATGTGTTTTAATGTAGCATGGTAAGGTGATTGCATATGCATTTAGACAATTGAAGCCTTATGAATTATCTTACCTAGTACGTGACCTATAACTTGTTGTCGTTGTGTTTACTTTGAAAATATGGAGACATTACTTATATGGAGAAACTTTTTAGATATTTACACATCACAAGAACTTGGAGTATTTGATGAGCCAAAAAGAATTAAACATTACATAGAGGTGGTGGTTAGAACTGCTAAAAGATTATGATTGCACCATTGAGTGTCACCTATGGAAGATAAATGTGGTTATTAATGCTTTGAGCAGGAAATCAAGAAGCAATGTAGCTCATTTATAGGTATTTTCATTGTCTTATTTAGTTTAGTTATGAGATATGAATATGGAACTAAACATATCAAAGAAAGGAGTATTGATTGCTACTTTTTAAGTGAGAACAATGTTGCATGATTGAATTAAAGAAGCACAAGACAAGGATCTAAAGTTACATAAAATGATTAAAATGTTGAAACAAGGGACATAGTGATTTTGATATTCGAAATGATACCTTGATGTTGGGTTCTTATATTTATATGCCTAATGGTGATAACTTGCAAAGAGATATCCTATAAAAAGCACATAATGCTTCATATACCATGCATCCTAGAATGACAAAAATGTATAATACCTTATGATCTCATTGTTGGTGGCCTAAAATGAAGAAAGATGTAGCAGCTTATGTTTTAACTTGTTTGACTTGTCAGCATATCAAAATAGAACATCAAACACTAGTTGTAAAATTGAAAACATTGATGATTTCGGTATGGTAATGGGAAAGAATAACCATGGACTTTGTATATGGGCTACTGAGAACTTTGAAGAAGAATGATATTATATGGGTGATCATTGATAGGCTAACTAAGTCAGCTCACTTTTTCCCTATTTGATGGGGCAGTTCACATAAGCACTTAGCCAATAAATATGTGGAAGAAATTGTCAAATTACATGGCATTCTAGTGTCTATTGTATTAGATAGAGGAAGAAATTATCAAATTACATGGCATTTTAGTATCCATTGTATCAGAAAGAGATCCATGATTTACATATCAATTTTGGGTCAATTTGCAACACGTTTTGGGTACCAAGTTGAGTTTCAATACTGCTTTTCATCCTCAAACAGATGATCAATTAGAAAGGACAATTCAGACACTTGAAGAGATGCTTTAAGCTTATGTGACAAAGTTCAAAGGTGAAAGAGATGAATATATTACCTTGATTGAATTTGCTTATAATAATCATTATCATAGCAGTATACAGATGACACCATATAAAACACTATTTGGAAGAAAATGTCGAAGTCCTATATATTTGGATGAATAAGGGATATGTGTTTTAAAAGGGCTAGAATTAGTGCAAGACACTGTGGAGAAAGTGAAGGTAATCAAGAGCAAACTTAAAGCAGAACAAGACAAGTAAAAGAGCTATGCATATTAACACAAAAGAGAAATGGAATATAAAGTGGAAGACAAAGTATTCCTTTGAGTTTCACCATGGAAGGGAATAATTTGATTTGGCAAGAAGGGAAAACTAAGTCCTCGATATATAGGACCATATGAAATCATAGAAATAATTGGTCCATTGGCTTACAAGCTAGCACTACAGTCAGAGATGGTTCAGAACCATGATGTATTTCATATGAGTATGCTTAGAAAGTATCAATATGATCATACACACACAAATATATATATATATATATTCAGAACCATGATGTATTTATATATATATATAGGGGTATAGTAATAACAATTACAGATGATGTAAGTTATATTGAAGAACTAGTAAGAATCATTGGTTATAAGACAAAACAGTTATGAAATCGAGAAATCCCTTTGGTTAAGGTGTTATGGAGAAACTACTAATAAGAAGAAGCAATATGGGAAAATCAAAGAGAACATTAAATGAAAATATCCATATTTGTTTATAGGTATTGAATTTCATGGATGAAATTCTTTATAAGAGAGGAAGAAATGTAACATCCCTATCCTCGTTCATTAGCATTCTCACATGAACATATTCATTGCATAAATGATTTGTAATCCCACATGAACATATAAACTGGATAAATGATCACTTAGATATGTGAATTGGATAAGCACGATGATGACACTTGCACCATTGCATTTAGGACACTTGAACATATATGTAATGTTTGTATAGTTGCATGGCAAATTATCTTATATTGTGTGCATGATATAACATCATAAATAATGGTGTTTAAGATCTTATTTAAAAGTATAAGGAGCATATAATGGTGTTTAAGATCTTATTTAAAAGTATAAGGAGCATATGGTGATTAGGAGATGGATGGAGGTGATGATAGAGTAAGAAGAGGGACTAAAAGAGGAATATTGAACTTCTAACCAGTGGTAGCGAGACACCATGATTTTGTCCTTTTAGGGTAGGCATACAAATTAAAATTTTCATCATTTAGGATCAAATTAAAGATCTAAAAAAGTGAGGGAGTGTAGAAAATAGAAAGAAAGAAAGGAATAAGGGAGGAGGAGGAAGAAGAAGAAGGAGGAGAGGGAGAAGAGTGAGCTAGCTTGGAAGCAACCTTAAGCTTTTCTAGTTTTGGAAAGAGAGGTAAGTGATTTTATCTTCTTCCAACATAAAATTCCTCCCTCATAACATTTTAAACTTATAAGATTAGGAAGAATTATGGTGTAATTTGAGATAGAGCTCATGTATAGATTTTGAAGCTTAAAAGAAACAAGAGCTAATTGTGCTAGTTTTATTGTTAGAGCAGATTTTGTAGCTATGATTTCATAACCCTACAAGAGGAACTAGGGAAAGTGTAAAATATGAAAGTTGTAGCTTTATGCCCAATTTAAAAGGTTAGGAAATAGTTTTGCTTAATTTGGTATGTGTGAAGAGCTATGGCACCTTCATTAGGGCTAGTTCATAACCAACCGAAAGCTCCTCAGTCTTTCTGTTTTAATGTATTTTGATGACATTATGTGCTGATTTAGACAAAGTGAAAAATATAAAATTTATAGGGTTATATCTCATATAAATTTCTATAAAGCAATTTTAGTTGATTTGTTATGTGGAAAGAGATATGAATCATTGAATGTAATGGACCATGAACCTAATGAAACCCCATCAATCTTTTAATTTTGTATTCCACAAATTTGATGGCCATAGAACAGGAATTTGATGATGTGCTAAACTTGAAAGTTTTACATTTGTGTCTAATATACATGCGTATAAATTTTTTTTGCCAAATTTACCATGGTTGATGAGATATTACCACTTCATCGTGGCTGATTGTCAACATACTGAAAACTACTCATCCTGAGATTTGTCATTTGTTTTGTTAGCTTTATAAATTAAATTAACAATGAGTAAAACATGAAAAATGTTCCTTTATGTATTTTTAAAATTTTGGCAAATCATTTTTCCAATAGGATTTATAAGATTTGAGATATACCCAAGATTGTAAGGCCTACTCAGACTAAGATGACATTGAAACATAGCAGATTTAAAAATTCATCACATTTTTTATATACCCTATATTAACCTAAAATTTGACTATGTTGTATCATTATGTGTATAGTTTATGTAAAAAGAAGAATCATGTCATTTGGATAATTATATCTAGAGTAGCAAGGTTAGGCTACCACACAAGAATAATATGCATAAGCACTAAGTCCACTTGAATGGAACATGCCCATAGTTGCCCAAGAGAGAGCACCGAACCTACCATAAAGGTTGGTCACATCAAAAGGTAAGGAAAAGCCATAATTAGATTCTAATGTGTATGTGCAATGGTTTTTATGATATTGTTATGTTCTATTACATGCATATGTCTTTTATTTGTGACATTTTACATTTCATTACAAGTCAAATGAGAACTATATGATTTTAATGGTTACTTAGTACACCATTGTGAATGAACACTTACATATGGAACTAAAAGGATGTTGCGATCGGCTCATCAAACATTTGCAATTTATTTGGAAAAAAAGAGGCCAATATGTCCTATTAGCACATGTTATTGATCAAATGATTCACTTGTTATATGCTAGCCAATAAAATCAAATATGACTTAAATCATATGAATTTCTGAGAGCAGTGTTTGCCTTGCAAGGTCGTGACAAAAAATCAATCTATTGCATTTGCACTTGCATAGTCAATTCTTATACTTGTAATGTATACTGATGATATTAGATTGGTGGTTGTGCCAAAAGAATATGATTATTATTTTTATTCATTGAGTTACGACTCACCAAATCAGAAATTATGTTTTTCATATATTGAAGCATAGGGTTTGGATACTTTGGTGCATAGAGTTTTGCATAAAGACACATGGACCGCAGGTTTTCAGTTGAATTCCAACTCTCTCTCTCCTTATGTCATGTACATATATCAAGATAGGAACTAGTTTATGGTCACTAGCCTTGAACATTAGTTAACATACATGCATATTAAATACATGTTGGATTGTGTATGTATAATGTAACATCGCTATCCCTATTCAATACCATTATCACTTGAATATATTCATTACACAAATGATATGAAATCTCACATGAACATATGCATAGGATAAATAATCATTTAGACATGTGAATTGTAAAAACACGACAATGACAATCGCACCGTTGCATTTGGGATGCTTGAACATATATGCAGTGTTTGCATAGTTATATGGAAAATTATTTCATGTTGTGTGCATGTTATAATATCATAAATAATGGTGTTTTAGAGCTTAATTAAAAGTATAAGGAGCATCTAGGAATTAGGAGATGGATGAAAGTGCTTAAGGAGTGAAGAAGAGGGACTAAAAGAGGAAAAGTGACATTCCAACCAATGGAAATGAAACACCATGATTTTATATTATTATAATAAGTTTATATCTGCTAATTAGGGTCAAAATTAAGGGGAAACCATGGGTTATACCAGAAACAAAGAGAGAGCAAAGGAAAGAAGAAAGAAGGAAGAAGAAGAAGAAGAAGAAGAAAAGAGGGAGAAGAGTGAGCTGCCTAAGGTTTTCTAATTCTGGGATAGTAGGTAAGTAATTTATCCTCTTCTCAACTGAAATTAACCTCTCATGACATGGTAATCATGCATGGTTAGTGAGAATTGTGGAGTAATTGAGGTAGAGCTCTTGGATGGAAGTTGTAATCCAAGAGAACAAGAGCTGATTCTGTTGATTTTGTTGTTAGAGTATAATTTTTCACCCATGATTTCATAACCCTAGAAGAGGAATTGGGGAAAGTGAAAAACATGAAAGTTGTAGCCTTATGTCTCATATAAATTCATATGAAACATTTTTACTTGATTCTATGTGTGTGAAGAGATATGACCCCTTAATCAGAACTAGGTCAAATCCGAACTTAGATGATCTCAGCTTTCTGTTTTCTTATATTTTGATGGCTTTATGCTCTGATTTTGACAGAGTGAAAAACATAAAATTTGTAGGGTTATATTCTCTCTAAATACTTCTTAAGCATTTTTGATTAATTTACTGTGTGGAAAGAGATATGGCTCATTGATTGGGACTGACTCTGTACCCAGATGACACACCACCTTTCTTTTAATTCGGTTTTCCAAGAATTTGATGATTATAGACTTAGAATTTGATGATTGTCCAAACTTGAAAGTTGTATATTTATGTATGATCTACATACCTGTGAAATATTGTTGCCAAATCCAGCATGGTTGCTGAGATATTGTCCCTTTATCATGACTGGTTATGAACATGTTATGAACCTACTTGGCCCGAGATTGGTCCTTTGTTTTGGTGACCTTATAAACTGAATTAGACAATGAGTAAAACATGAAAAATGTTCCTTCATATGTTTTGTAACTGATGATATATTATCATTTCAATTAGATGTGTACAATTTGAGATACACCCAAGAGAGTAAGACTTACTCAGACTGAGAGGACACTGTAATAGGGCAGAACTTAAAAATTCACCACATTTTGTGTGTATGATATTAGCCTAAAATTTGAATATGTTGTCCCATTATATGTCTAGTTTGTTACAAAAAAAGAATCAAGACATTTGGATAAGAATATCAGGAGTTATTTATGTGACAGTGTAGCAAGCTCAGGCTGCCATATAAGGAAAATATGTATAAACATAGGTACACTTGCATGAATCATACCATAATTGCATACCAAGTATTCATAATCATTTTGATATACTTATACCCATGTATGTATCAAATGTTAGGATCTCAATACTTTGAAGAAGCCCTACCATAAAGGTTGGTCACATCAAAAGTTGAGTAGAAACAATAATTGGATTAAATGT
>CATIWR010193605.1:0-10345 GCA_949677035.1 Omphalea diandra
TGAGGAGAGTTAAAAGTTTTTGAAATCCCTGTATAATTTATCTAGTTTTTTTCATCAAAAGATATTATGAACTTCAGGTATATTAATTGCTTAGGAACCTGACTGAATACTGTAAACTATAATGCCTAAACTGCCTACTATCACGAATAAGACTTGATCACAGTATTATATCCAATCTAAGATCCAAGGACATCTATAACAAATAATTTCCTGTGAGTTGATAAATTATTGACATCGCACAAACAACTAAACTGGCAGGTGATGAATGAAAATTTATCTCAATAAACAAGTCTTAGACTCACAATTTTTATGTTGTTTGGACTTTGCATCAACATATTCCCTTTGAAGATTTGGAATGAAGTTTCTAACTTTTTTGGGACTGTTCTCGGGAATTTATCTTGTTTGCAAATTATTTGCAAGGGAAGTTTGAGTAGCAAGTAAGTTCAACTGTGAATGGGTTGTGAGTAGAATTATTCAAGGCGTACCTCCATTTTCTCACAAATAAGTGTCTTTCTTAGTCCATGACTTGTGTTGATTCTGCTTAATGTCAATCTGTAGAGTTATGCCTCAATTCTCTACTTGAGATTTCCTCCTGGCTTTCGGATCATCCTTCGTGGAACAGATGTTGAACACCACAATATAGTGAATGACATGATGCTGTCTGAGGAAATAACTTATCGGCCACAGCATGTTGCTGATGTGGTTGCAAAAGACTCATATGTAATACATCATAATTCTTTTTTTCATATATCTTTCTCAGCTTTTTTCAATCTTAATCCTGATGTTTATTGGTTGTAAATGTTGAAAACAGATGGCAGCCATTGTGACGATTGGCTTTGTGAAGGATGCAAAACAACATATTGATGTTCAAGGTTTCAATGTGTATCACAAAAATCGACTGATTAAGGTTTTTTTTGCCTTAAAAATAGTGCATCAAGTGACAAAAGACCATTTACTATAATATTTCATTTTATTTCCTTATTATACTATTCACAATTGTTCCTTGATTCCTTGTAAACTTATTTTCCATTGGATTGCTATCCTCTTGTTCATGTTCTTGCCTGTTCAAACTGAGTATTCTTAAGAAATATGGTGTGGAAAACCCTTATCATCTCATATCTATGCGATTGATGCAGCGGTTTGTTGATTATTTTATAGCATAGTTATGTGTCATCGGATATTGGCACATATCTGATCAATTTATCTTAGAATATGCTGATTGTTCCGGTGTCAGAATTCTACTGTGCAGTTGCTGCATATATTTAAGTGTTCATGATGTTTATTCACTTACTCCCCTCTAAATGGGATATCACAATTGTAATAACTTGGATTTTTTCAGGTCTTTGGTTTAAATAATACTTGTCTGGGGTAGAGGTTTTGTTGCAGTTGGGAAGGGAAAGCTAATCCTATTGTTTATCGTATCTGATGGAACACAGAGATATATGTCTCATATTTTTAATTAATTATTTTGCTGCATTACAAACCTTTCCAACTTCATTATTGTACAACTTATGCGTTTTCATAATGTTCTTCGGAGTTATTTTTCATCCAAAATTGATTTTCTTGTTTGAAACATTCTAATGGTGAAAGTATTTTCCTAGCTTGCCTTCTTTAGTCATGAGGCTCGAAAGTATCTTCATGTCACTCCTCATGGCTGAAGATAATGAAAAATTAACTTCTGGTACTGTTTAGACTAAGCATTGTTGTTTTTCAGCCATTTTGGAGGCTTTGGAATGCCGCTGGGAGCGATGGCCGTGGAGTTATAGGTATGCTAGATGTTTTAAGTTTCTTGGTAGCTATTACTGACTGAGTTCAGTATAAGAGGCATTTAATCTCTGCTGACAGGTGTGCTGGAAGCTAATTTTGTTGAACCAGCTCATGATAAGCAGGGATTTGAACGCACAACAGTTCTTGCAAGACTTGAGTCTCGACTTGTACAAATGCAAAAGACTTACTGGTTTGCTTTTCATGTCACTATTTTTTAGCTATTGTTATTATTCTTGTCATGTATTGAATCGTTCCTGATGCTTATCAGTGACTAATGATCATGCATTACTTTGTTAGGTCCACTAATTGTCACAAAATTGGGTATGCTCCACGGCGAAATAAGAAATTCATAAGTGAGAGCGTGGATGGAGGTATACTCTGTATAATTTTCTGCTTTTAATTGTCTGCTGTCAAATGTATTGTTTTGTTGCAATTGGTTACTACTTGTGAATGCTTGGGTATACAATGGTAATCTTGCACAATATTATCTCGGTCTTGTAGGATCTTCTCCTGATAGCCATCCACATACATCTTCTCAGTCAAAGAATACTGCCTTGAATGGAAAGGGATCTTCACAGCCAGACAAACTCTTTTCTCTTGCAAACCAGAAAGGAGGGAAGGGATCAGAGACATTTACAAGAAACAGAAACCTTGGATATGTTAATGGACATGTCTCCAGCAAAGGAAGAGACCTAACGAAGACACCAACCAAATCTGGAAGAAAAAGAGTCTTGTCTGGATTGTCATCGCCTCTTTTAGAAGATGTCTCTGATGATGATGTGCATGTTGGCCTTCCTACTAGAAAAGATGGATTGCGTACAACTAGGTTGTCGTCAAGCTTGGAAGATACTTCTCCACAAGTAGTCACACGATCCAAGTCAAAGGTTTGGTCTCTTAAAATATAATATTCTGCTTTTAGTTGGATTAGATAAATGATGCCAAGTTACGTGCTCCATTTATGAATATGGTTTCTTCAAGCTTGCAAGTGTTTGTGATAATATCTTGATATTTCATTTCACTATGGTGACTCCTTCCATTCTCTTTTGTGATTAAGAAACTTTCTTGCTTATCATCCTTTCGCCACCTTTGTGCCTCAACTGAAGGAGTGTTATTATCCCATGATGTAAGCTCAGGTGACAAGTTGTATGAAAGAGGATGAGAGTCGAGAAGATTTAAGTGAATAGAACAGTTGCTAGTTTTTAAATGACATACTTGAAGGCATTTCAAAAAAATGCAGATGAAAAATGAGAATTTTCTTAATAATATGTACGTTTTAATTCACCTAGGATTTGGTGTTTCTTTAATTACCCCGCTAAAATTTACCTCTTTGGTCATGCTTGACTTAGTTTTTGAAGTAATTGTGATTAGTAATTAATTATCTTCGATGCATTAATACTGAATGCTTCATAATGGATGAAATTTATCATTAGAGAACTACAAGGGAATACAACCTACAAATTTATCATCATAAAACTTCAAGGGAATGCATCATACAAGTTGACCATCATCCTTTTCTACTTGTGGACAAAAACTGATGTCATAGGTTTTATCATCCTTTTCATTGGTGTGTGTGTGTGCGGATTCTGTTTATGTTTCTGTTGTTAAATAGTTTCAAGTCATTTACAGGTGAGTGATGTTGATCCTAGACTGCGTGCCCCTTCAGAAACCGATTTAGGCACTGGTGATCAGTTAAATCAAGAGAACCATAAGCTGAAGGAAAGGTAGTTACTTTTCCTCTCTAATGTTATATTCTGATTCAATTTTTTCCCCTTAAGTCCGTTCTTTTTCATTCGTAGATTAGAGAGAAGGGAACTGAGTTTCGAAGATGAATCAGTGCATGGCATGCAGTGTAAGAAGTGTGAATCACTTGAACTACAGGTCTGTAACTTTATCATTTGATATTAGTTAGCATCCTTGATTGTTTGAGGTGAATGGGAATCCAACTGACCAATGCATGTTAGTTGCGCTATTTGCAATTAACTACTTAATTTCACCGGAGGCATTTCTTATAGATATTCTTGAGTGAACCTAAACCCCCGTGTAGATTCTGGACTAAACAATTATATCACAGTGAGACCATCTACCTAGACTTGCAACTTAATTGGTGACACTTTTTAACAACTTGAAAAATAACAGCTGTTCATGTAATATGAGGCATGATATTGTTGTCTAGTCCATAAGCTGCATGGTGAACTAGGTTCGTACAAGTTAACATGGGCGTATTTACTTTAGCATTTTTCTATTGATGGGGAAGTATTCATGTAAACTGTCAATAATGTGAAGGTGTACTGCACTAATACATAGATTTCACAGGAAAAAAAAAAAAAAGGTTGCTTTTTAGTGAATGGAGAATAAGTTTCAGGTTTTCATTGAGGACTTGCAATCAGTTAAGAATAAGAAAAAACTAGAAAAGAATTAGTTCTTAGGCTGTTCACTTTTCTTTCATTTAGTTTTAACTGATATTACTTTTGATATTTTTGCGCATTTTGTGATGCAGTTACAGGAAGCACAGCAAAAGATTGAGGAATTGAACAAGGAACAAGAAAGTCTTATTGATATTTTCTCAGAGGAGAGGGACCAACGAGACAAGGAAGAGGAAAATTTGAGAAAAAAGTTGAAGGTTTGTCTCATCATTGAAGATTTCTTTGTCCTTTGTGAGTTTCAGCACTCTCTTTTTGGCTGATAGGGCATCTCACGGTTGCCTTTCCTTGTAGGATGCATCTACTACAATCCAAGAGTTGCTAGACAAGGTGAGGCTTTTGGAAAAGATGAAATCTCCAACTTACAGAGCTGCACGATAGGAGCACACGCTTTCTTTTTGGAACCTGTTTTTAATCATGTCTTCGGCTTCTCAGCATTGCTATGCAGAAGATAAACATATCTTGGGCTTCTGAAGGCAGGCCTAGAATTGTTCGTCATTTCACTGTATTTTCACTTGTTCTTGGCTCTGTCACCTGCTTTTTCTCCCAAGTTTTGCAATATTTAGATGTAAAAAATTAGTTGGGCAGATGAAAATATCCAGCTACAAAGTCCCTGGCAGCTGCCAAATTTTGGCTTATAGTGGCGCTTCTGTACTCTGTTGTTAGTATGGTAGTGGGAGAGGATGAATACTGAGATTAAACTGCAAATGTTGTAATTATGTATGCAGTCCTAAGGTATACTCTCTTCTGTTAGTGATCATATTGTGTCTTTGCGTAAATTGTTATTTATAACAGCATTTTTGTGAATTATATTCTCTGTTAGTTTCTAAGTTCTCATGCATGATTCTTCTTCCGGATTGTAACAGAGATTAATGATTGGCAAACAAGATGTGTTAATCATATATTCCTTCCATTTCAAAATATGTTATTTAATGTTAGAATTTTTGTTTTAAAATATGACTTTTCACAGATAATTATATATGTTATCTATTTTACTTTTATTTAAAACATATATATTTAGTATGTATAATGATAATAAATGCTGTAGATAATTATTGATAATTATTTTAAGGGTATTATAATTTTTTCTTTATGTATTAAATATATTTTTTTAATCATTATGTATAAATCCTTTATACGACATGTATTTTGAAATACAGGGCGTAAAGAAATGAAAAGGCTGCATGATGAAAGATGAAAGATGGTTGAATAAAAAACAATCATTATCCAGATTCGCATGTCTTTATGCTTATATTAATCCGGTTGCTAGATTAATGTCGTGGCAATTGGGTTTAAAAGAAGTGGAACGATTTAAGTGATTGAAGGAACTAATTTGTGTTTCACCTTTATGTAGATGGTCCCATAATAATCTAAATTTGATCATTTAGCTGGAGTTATAGACTATAAAGTCGGTGGGCATTACTGGTTTTCTTTTCAGTTTTTTTTTTTTGCTTTTTGTTTTTTCCATTAAAGAGGGGGAAAATAATGGGAAGGGGAGAAAAAAGAGAAGAAAAGAAAAATGGCTTGTTTGACTTTGGTTCAAGATGGCAAGGGGGATTCTATTACTACAGTACATTAGAGGCTAAAAGTGGAAACATGGTGGTGAAGTTGACCGTTGCGTACAGTCCCAGTAATGGTCTCCATAGCGCGAACCGGTAAGGTACCACTTGCAACTTGAAAGACTCTAGAAGCTATCTTGACGACATTGGTGTGGTTGGACAAAGAGAGGACTTTCCTAAAAGTGATTCAAAGCTAGCCATGTGGGTGACACTTGTTCTTAGATTTATCAATATAGCACAGCTACTTTTCTAAATTGTGGAAGTTTCTCTTATTTGGATTATAACTCCCTGTAAGTCCAAGGGAACAAAAGAACAAGGATTGTTAACAGAGGATACTAAATTCCTATCTTTACAAAACATAGCGAAATCATCATCCCTCATCTCCCGAGTTAAGGAGACCTTCATGAAACCTGCAAAGGCTTTCGCACAGACTTTAGCAGAAAAAGCTTGACAACAGGTTGCTCCATCAATGATGCTGCCTTTAGCATTGCAGATTAAAATGGCAACAAAGCATCTGCCATTGATATTACAGAATTTAACTGTTATGTAGAACCAATAGGAGATTTATTTTGCCTTTGGACCACTGAGCTCCTGCAAGGAAATATGAGATTTTCAGGAATTAGCATAATAGACAGCAGCTCATCTGCATAATAACCTCCCTATCTTGCAATGGCTATCAAATTAAATTCCTTTTTTCAAAGATTAAACAATTCTTCCCTTCCAAATAGCCCGTGAGCATTCCTTTTTCATGCTGCATATACATCTATCTACCAGTTTCGAAAATTTGATATAGCGGAAGATGCAGGCACACAAGCCGCCTGGGAGAAACCACGTTCTCTGGACAAATGGACATAGAAGGAAGATATGTTCCACTGTTTCTGGGACTTGCTCACAAATGGGGCAGAGGTTGGTAGTAACAATACTCCTGTCAGCTAAGATTGTTCCTCTAGGTGAGAAGTTATAAAACACCCTCAATAAGAATACTAAGATTTTTGGTGGTATATTCAGCTTCCAAATAGAAAAGCCAGGTAAGTTATTTAACCCAAGTGAAGGCTTAAGGACCGATTTTGACCTGCCTGTGAAATTTCTAACAGCATGGTTGCTGATTTAACAGTAAAAACTCACAGACTCTATTTCCTTCCATTATACAATAAAATGAAATCAAATCAATAAAATTCAATCATTTTGATGATCACCTTTTCATTTTCACAAATTTCTCAATTATCAATTAAATTACCTAAAGAAAAAACTGATTTTTTGAAATCGAATTAATGCCCTGATTTAGACAATAGATAAGTTATACATGATCAAGATACCAAGAGCAACAATCACTCTTGCATTCCACATTTGCGCCTTCTCTCTGTGCGGTCGCCACTTAGCTATTACTAACACAATCCCATTTGTCCACCAAACTCCACAACATATTCATAATCTGTGTATTACAAGTTGATGTCAGTAAATAGATTTTACTAATAACATGTTTTAAAAAATAATGTTTCTTAAAATAAATCTATACGAAACATTTTTGCCATAAAGCACCGAAATAATTGCATTAGATGAGTAATTACATATCAATATGATTAAAAAATTCAGGCATGAAAATATAAAACAACCCTCTTTAAAAAAAAAAAAAAGAAAAAGGTCATTGATGAAGAAAGAAAGTTGTGAACTAATGTACCAGTAATTACATGTGTATATAGTTTTAAAAATATTATATACTACTTTTTTACAGTACTTAGAAAACACTTTCTTTCTATTATATTTAGAGAAATATTCTTTAATTACATTAGAGTATATCTTTATTTTAGAGTTAATCTTAATTAGTTATGAATTTTTGTTGAAGTAGGATTTGATAAAACCAATTTAGAAATATAAAAGCATTATAGAAAGAGTATTTTGGGTTTCGCTTAAGATAGTGAAACCTTTGACCTATTAATGAAAATGACTCTTGCTCATTATGTTTGGTGATCGTCGACCAGTAAAAATTAAAATAGCACATATTTTAGTTTTATCTAGAAAAAACTGAAGAAATATACAAATGAGGAGATGTATTGAGGCATTATGTGTCACAAAGATTATTTATATAAATATGAATTGGAAATCTGTTGAGTAAAATGAACACATAAATAATAAAAATTAGTACTTTGAATTTATTAATATATTTAAATGATTAATATATAACCATAACCATAACCACATAAAATATTACTAGCATTTTACCATAGGCTTCCATGAGAACGATAACTATGAGATAGAAGCATATATAATCCAATTTCGTTTTCAATGAACTTGTTATAATACGTAACCCTTTGACTTTTTTTAGGTTTACGTAGTGATGCCTTTAGGATTACCTTATTAAATAACCGCATTAAGTATTTTCATTTATTTAGCAATTGAATTTGGAAAATAATAAAATCTGGAGATTGAATAACTGACCCATTTTTAGATAAGGGGAAAGTTACATGATACGAAGGTACTAAAGAGCATTCAACTTAACTCTACCTTCTTTCTTATGTGTGGTCGCAACTTAGCTATTACTCTAATATTAATTTCTACTACAAGGATTCCATTTTAACTCCATTCCCATTTGCCTCGATACATCTCCTCATAAAAACTATCCATGCCAAGAGTTAATGCCATTGTTATTCGTCAATTCAAATGAAATCATGGATTTGGAACATTTTACAGACTGAAAATTCCAAGCAGAAGTGTAAACAACATATAATTGCTTGCCCATGCATTTGATGAGACGTCTATAAATTTACAATTCAAGAACTAAAAAAAAAAAAAAAAAAAAGAAGTAACCGTTTGACAAATTTTTTTAAAATGTATCCATCAATACCCATCAAGGCATCTCAAAAGAATTTAACTGTCTGTATGGTCATTTAGTTTGGCCATTTGCCCTATTTTAGACACTAGAAAAGTTACATGTTGAAGCTATGACTGCCATGCTATTAACAAATCCTTAGTCCGTATACCAATACCTTCGCATCCAAACAAGCATAAAAAAAAAAAAAAAAGAATACCATCAAGTGCTAGAACCCAAAAGCCATTAAACCCGCTGTCTCAAATATTATCCCTTCAATCATTAATTAGTATTAATATTCCTAATCCTCGATCCTCACACTTCATTAAAAGCGCGTGGGGGCGAATCTCCCCAAAATTAGATTCTTAACTCAGTTTCACCGTAACCATCATAATTATATCCAATCCTACATTCCCCCTATCGCTTCCCTTCGATGTCAACCGTCCTACCACGTGCACCTCAACATGGGTCAATATCACAGTTAACTCGGCCACGTGGACATTTAATCATGGTTAAACCCAAGCAAAATTCCTATCCATCCCGTCCCATCTCTTCCTTGCCACACCAATATAAATATCACCATACCGCGCAGAGCACCGTTCTTCTTTAGCTCGAAGAACGAGACCAACAAAAACACCACAAAACCGTAATTCCCTCTCTCTATCTTCCTTCACTGGAAATCTGAGTTGCAGTTTCTCTCTTCATCTAAAACGCACGCGTTGGTGCTGATTGTTATCTTTCAAATCCATTTTTCAGCGGTATATATACACACACACACGTATAAGTATGTACGCTAATAGTAATAGTACGCATTGTATGTATTTGTGGTGGAGATATTAAATGCGGATTGATCTGCTATTTTTACGGTTATTTTGTCATTTCCGGCTATTCCGATTCGGTCTGCCATTTTTGTGTCTTAAGGCCTTTTTTTTTTTTTGGTTTTGCTTTCGGTTTCCCTCTCTCTAAAGTGTTGTGTGTTTCGGTACTGTGTACCGTTTGCTTTGTCGACTATATTCTCGCGCAGTAAATTCCGCTGCTCCTATTGCTGCCGCTTCCTTCTTTTTTTCCCATTTTCCTGTTTCCAAAATTTTCCTAGAAAATACACAGTTTTGTTTTTCAGTTACAGCAATAAACCTTTCCCTTCCTTCAACGATTTCTTATAACATTATCGCTTCGTTTCGACAGAGACGGAGAGTGAGAACTAATTTTTTTTAAATGGTATAAAACATAATAAATCTTCAACTGTTCGTGTTGCTTTTTGGGGTTTTTGCGTTTTTTATGTTAACCAAGCTGTTTAATAGTGGTTCTAATCGCCGTCGTTTCTGGGTCTTTTTTGAGGTGAACTCGTGAGCCTCGTATCGTAGCGTAGGGGGTGGGTTTATACTTTATAGCTACATCTGAAGTCAAATCTCAGCCCCTTGATTTGTAATCTGACGGTTGTGGTTTCGAGCTTTGTTTTTGTTTCTTTTTTCTGAACTGGTGATCATGTGATATGAAAACGCGTTCTTTAATGCTGATTTCAGTAATCTCAGAGAGAGAGGGAGCGTCTTCGTTTCCAGTGAAACATCATGTCCATGTCCATGGCGGTTTAGTGCTGCGATCGTACTCATCCATCTATTTGACTTATCTTTTCGGGAAAATCAAAACGAAAAAACAATTAGAGGAGATTCATAATTTTGGAAGATGAGAGCCTTTTGGAACTCCAGATTCTGCTTTGTTTGGGTTCTATTCTTCTCCACACTCCTCATATTCCTGCTTCCCTTATGCACAGGTGCGTCTATATATTATTATTA
>CATIWR010193616.1:0-25154 GCA_949677035.1 Omphalea diandra
GTGTCTAACCAATTTTGAATAAAAACATGATTATTGAGCTTAAATTATTATTATAAGGGAAATTAACCTAATCAATTCCAAACAATAATTATAAATTTTCTTCACTGATTTTTTACCTTAAAACCCCAAACCAAAACTAACCACAAATTGCATAAATTTGCATATAGATAAAAAAGAAATATTTGAGGACACAAAAGCAAAATATTACCAAGCGTAGGCATAATTGCAATTAAGAGTGAATAAGTGAAGACAAAAAAACTCAAAAGAAATTACAAGTGTCATTGTCATGCTTCTACAAATTACATGACTAAATGATCATTTATCCAATAAATATATTCATGTGGGATTTCATATCATTTATGCAATGAATATGTTCATGTGATAATGCCAATGAATGTGGATAGGGATGTTACATAAACTCAAATGGCAAGGACCAATTGGCTTGGTCATAATAGGAGTCAAAATGAGTTCCTTCTTTAACCTATAAAAAGCATCCAAACAATCATTAGTAAAGTCAAAAGGAACATCTTTAGCTAAAAGATCATAAAGGGGTTTATGGATTTTGAAAAATCTTTGATGCATGTCCTAGAAAACTCCTTATGCCCTTCATGGATGTTATAAGTGGTAGTTTTTCTATGACCAATATCTTTGCTCAATCCACTTAAATGCCTTCATATTAAATCTTGTATCCAAGTATAATACCTTCACATACCATAAAATGATACTTTTCCCAAGTAAGCATGAGATTGGTGTCTTCACATCTTTGTCAAGATTAGCCAAACAATTATCAAAAGAATTACAAAACACAAAAAAATCTATGAAGATCCCAACATTTTTTCTACCATTTAAGATAATATAGCCATCATGCATCTTTGAAAAGTGGTTGATGCATTACATAGCCCAAAAGGCATATGTTGATAAGCAAAAGTACCATATAAACATATGAATGTCATCTTTTCTTGATATTTAATGCTATTTGAATTTGATAGTAGCCCGAGTACCCATCTAAGAAGCAATAGTACATGTGCCCTACAAGTCTTTCCAACATTTAGTCAATAAAAAGGTAAGGGAAAGTGATCATTATAGGTTTTCATGTTTAACTTCCTACAGTCGATGCACACTCTCCACCCCATCATGATTTTATTGAGGATAAGGCCATTATTTTCATTGGTCACAATCATCAACCCACCATTTTTAAGAACTGCTTGAACAGGACTAACCAATTTGTTATCTAAAATAGGGTAGATGATTCCCGCATCTAGCAATTTCACCATCTCCTTCCTATTTCACCTACCTCTTTCATGTTATGATTAAGCTTCCTATTGGTCCTTGTGCACAAAAAAAGGGGATTGAATTGGTGGAAAATTTAAAATTTTAAAGGGAAGGTTTGTTATGTAAGTGTTAGAAGTAGAAAAAAAATAAAAAACACAATAATTTATAGTGGTTTAGGTATTAGCTAACCCTACATCCACTCTCAAGTTCTTCTAATTGGGTGTTCTAGTAATACTAAATGGTGTTTTATAAGCTCACACCAAACTTTTACAACTTATGCTTTACAAAGGCTCACACATAACCTCACAAGTGTTTTCCAAGGCTAACACTCAACCTATATAAGAGTTTTCTATTAGCTCACTCTCAAACCCAATCCCAAAGGGTGTTTAAAGCTCACACTAAACTTTGTACAACTCAAACACAATGAGTAAATAAGGGAGAGAGTTAAGAAATAAATTTACAAGAGTTTGGCCTTAGTAAAATCTATTATATTGCATTTATATCCATTTGGTGGAGAATTTATAGGTTAGTCCTACCAAAGAGACATTAGAGATAAAACTATGCCTAAAAACTCTAAGGTATGCCAGGCAAATCTGTATTTAATGCTTGTCAGGCCATGGTCTTGGTCACATCTAGTAAATTGCAATTGCTATCTCTTTTTCGCTTTAGGTTTAGCCCATTCACGATCAACAACTTTAGCTTATTCCTAATGGTTAGTGACATGTGGCAGTTTAGCATTAGTCCTTTAAAAAACTAGTTATTAGGACCCTTTCTTAGGTTTTGATAGTCACAGTCATAATTTTATAGCCACGAGCATGATATAGGTTACATTGGCTATCTGAACTCTACTTTTAGCCGCAATTAATAATATGCTATTAGAGTTCTTGAGCTACGCTTATTGCGGTCGCTATGGATCATATTATGGTAATTACATATGAACTTTTGACAATCTTGTGACACATGGCTTATGTTGGAGTAGCTTTGAAATCCCTCCAAACTTGATTGAATGTCGTAGTCGCTACCTAGGACACAATGATCTCGAATTACAAGTACATTTTTATTTTGAGCTCTATTCAACTTCTAATGATGTCCTAACTTAATTACTGCAATCACAACACTTAGATAAGATGTTAAAACCTTTCAATCTATATTATCAATAACAAAATAGAGGTTAACAAGGTTTAACCAACCTAGTCCAACACCTCCTTTGGTGTTCTATGATGGGTTTGTGATTGTCCTACATTAAAATTTTATGCATACAAAACGTAAGACTAATCCCCCTAATATCCACTATAGTCTATCCTAAGGTTCTAATCCTATTCCTCAACACCCTCAATAATCTTTCCTCTTGTGTTTATGTGAGCTCATTGAAAATGGTAATTAAAAGGGTGTTATCATTCCTCAAGAATGCATATCTAAGGTGAGGGGTAAGGGTTTAAGCTCAAGTTAAGGAGGTTCAAAAATGAAAAATGGGGTTATCTCAAGGTATTTCTCATAGTCCAAAGGTTCAACAAGAGAAAGAGAAGAAGAAAAAGGATCATCATATATCTCAAAAGTTAGAGTACTTACCTCTATAATGCTTCTCACTTCCTCATTCTTTACCTTTTACCTTAGCTACCTTTTTAAGATTGGGAGTCTTTTACTCTTCTTTGAAAACTTCTCTGGTGCATTCTTTAACAATGTCGATCCATAGGCACCTTTCATCATCCATAGGCTTTTTAATGTCGAACACTATTTATTCATCCCCTATATATAAAGTAAGTGTTCCTTCTCTAACATCCATCAAAGCTCCCTCAATTATAAGGAATGGTCATCCCAAAAGTAATGAAATTTCCCTATCCACCCCTATATCAAGAACTATAAAGTTCATTGGAATTTTGAACATGTCCACCTTGATGAGCATGTCTTTCACTATCCCTTTTAGATAGATGATTGAATGATCCACTACTTAAAGAGAAATTTTGGTGGGTTTCATCTCGCCAATATGTAACTTTTTAAAACTAGATAAAGGCATTAGATTTATGCTAAAGCCTAGATCACAAAGAGTTTTTTCAAAAGAAACATGGCCAATATCATAATATGTAGTGAAATTCCCTGGATCTCCTTTTTTAGTGGCAATTTTTTAAGTAGGATGGCACTACGCTCTTTGGTCAAAGTGACTCACTCGTATTCCTCTAATTTGTTCTTTTTAAGAGCACTTCCTTCATGAACTTTGCATATTTTGGCATTTTGACAAGTGCTTCCAAAAATGGTATATTGATCTGAACCTTTTTTACTACATCCAAAAACTTTACAAATTACTTGTCCACCGAATTTTGCTTGAGCCTTAAAGGAAAAGGAACATGAGGTACATATGGTTTCACTTTTTCCTTAGGCATGTCCTTATTGATTGGCTCTTCTTCTTTATCCTTCTTGCCTTCTTCTTTTACCTCATCCTCTACCCTAGGTGGAAGTTCCTTACCATTCCTTAGAGTGATGATTTTCACTTGACCCTTTGGGTTGGTTTCAAAATTTCTATGTACGTTACCTTGGGATCTAGAGCTAAGAGCATTAGCTATTTTTCTTACTTGGATATCAAGGTTATGGATAGAAGATGAGTGATTTCTATTAGCTTAGTCTACTTTGGCTTATAGTTACCTCATTATCTCTTCATGTTGTTCAAGTTTAGCTTTGTTTATGGATATGAATTTTTCTAAGAGGTTTCTAGTTTTGATTTCTTTTATAGAGGTTGGTAATTTGGTATTGGGGGTTGGAAACTAGGTGGAAGTCCTTAGTTCTTAGGGTTTAAGGTATTGTTGTTGGATTAAGAAAAATTAGGGTGATTTCGCCAACCGAGTTGTATGTATTAGAACATGGATTGTTTTGTTAACGATCAAAGTTTCCCACATAATTCACTTATTCTTAAGTGAAGAGGTTCCTTATTTGGAAATCAACACTCTTATGCCTATTTTCCCCATAAAAGCCACCCATCTCTTGCAAGAAAGGAGAGGACACAACATTACAATTAAAAGCACTCAACTGTTTGGACACAAACGTTACCTAAGCTTACAAGGTTTGGAATGCAACCATGTTTTAAATCTCCGCAACTTTCTTTGCCAATGTCCTTTCTGTAGGGATTTATAGAACAAACACAGTGGAAAAAATAAAAAATTTTCTACATAGAATCCCACTAAAGATCTATGTGATTCGATTAAATTGAAAGGAGGGATGCGAAAACCTTACCAATTTAAATAAGAGGGACGAGATTAATAGAAGATAGAGAGGGGGTTTACACCGATAACATCCAACCTCGAGCATAGAGTATAGATCATCATATTAAAATGCTACCAAAATGATGAACATCCTCTGCATCCACACGAACATGCTCTTACCAAATTGGAGGTGTGCTAGCATTAAGGTTTTCTTTCTCTTTAAGATGATTTTTAAAAAATGCGAATGTTCTATCTATCTTAGAAAACCTTAAAATGTGTTAAGATATTTATGCCAACTCTATAGAAATCTTATTATATTTTAACCTTTAAAATGAAATAGATATTTAAACAATTTAGATAATAACTCTAATTATCTTAATTACAAATAGAGAGAGTAGTAAAACTCAGTTTCACTTTCGGCCTATTCTATGTATGTGACCCTGTACGTTCACATAATGTTGGTAGGGGCCCAAAAACCTATTGGCTCACAAGCCATAAGTGGTATTTAGTAAGACATTATGACTACCCAAATTATGTGAAGGTCAATGATCCGACCTAACCCATTTTATTAATAGTATTATAATCCTTTTGTCCCATTATATCTCAATTGAACATAATGTATGGATCATGTCATCCTTATACAGTTAAATTCTTTCTCGATTTTTAAGTAGACTGATGTAAAATGACATTGATAATCTTGATCAATTCATTTTTGCATGGCCATCTAATCTCTTCAGTCTAACTTATCGAGGGGCCCAGAGATATATGTCTTATAAATATATGAGGGAAATTTTTCTTCTCAATCACTCATTTTTCTATATATGATTTACTTCATATCCAATATTAGTCTATATAATTATCTTGTTAAAGATAATCTTGGACATATCAAAACATAAAGTTCATTATATTGGAATTTATGGTGCTTTTCAAGTCAGAGGATTAAGTTAAAACTATTACATTAGAATCACTTATGACTATTTATCCATAAAGTGTTCTCATAGTGGGTCGATCTAATATAAGGTTTCATATTCAAGCATCTATGTGGTTGACTTAATATCACATATCTATGACTAATAAAACATAGTCATCAATCAAACATATACTAGTCTTCATTCATTATTATCCCAATAATAATCACCAACTAGAGATAATTTAGAATATAATTCTTTACACCTAAGGTTTTACTATCAAGTCACATACTTGATGACATTTGGTAGTATTAACTATTCATGAAATTTATAATTTAGTCATAAACAAAATATAAAAGAGATATTTAGTAAAATTGCAATCATGACATTATTAAAAAAAAATAACCATTACAAGAATTGGCTAGGGCATATAACTAACAGTCTCCCATTTGCACTAGGCCTAATCAAAAATTTATCTAATACCCATTGACCCAGCATGACTCCCATGCTCTGGCTGTGACAGTGGTTTGGTTAATAAATTAGCAATGTTATCATTAGTTGGCTCTTTATATATCTTCATGTCTTCCATCTTAATGATCTCTCGATTGAGATGAAAATGCATGAGTATGTGTTTTTATTATATTTGTGATCTTAGCTCCTTAGCCTATGTTATGGCTCCATTATTATCACAATACAAGTCTATTAGATTTAAAATGTTAGCTACAACATCCAATCTAATTATAAATTTCATGATCCAAATAGCTTCCTTTGCTACTTTTGAGGTGACTATAGACTCAGCTTTTATTGGAGAATTGACCATAGTATCTTACTTTGAACTTCTCCAGTTCATTGCATCTCCATTCAAACAAAACACATAACCTGATTATGATTGAAAGTCATTATCGTCAGACTAAAAGCTAACATCTGTGTAACCACTTACAACTAGCTCACTTTCCTATCCTCCATACATTAAGAATGCATCGCTAGTCCTTCTCAAATACTTAAAGATAGTCTTAATAGTTGTGTAGTGACTTTCACCTGGATCTGACTAGTATCTACTCATTGTACTCAATGTATATGAGACATTAGGTCGAGTACATTACATGGCATATATGATAGATCCAATAGCAGAAGCATATTTATATGTTCCTGCTCATCTTGTGTCTGTGGACACTGAGTCTTCCTAAAAGTTATGCCATATGACTTTGGCATGAATCCTTTTTGGAATCTTGCATATTGAACTTATTGAGTATCTTATCAATGTATGTACTTTAACTTAGGCTAATAAGCCTTTTAAATGTATCTCTATAAATCTTGATGTCTAAGATATAAACGGCTTCACCTAAGTCTTTCATTGAAAAAAAAAAAATTCCCTAACCATAATTTAACATTTTGTTGGGTAGGGACATCATTTCTAATGAGTAATATGTCATCAACATATAGCATAAGGAAAACTATTGTGCTCTTACTAACCTTCTTGTAAACACAAGGCTCATCTTTATTTTTTATGAAGCCAAACTCTTTGATTGCTTTATCAAAATAAAGATTCCAACTCTAAGAGGCTTGCTTCAAAAAATAAATGGATCTTTAAAGCTTATAAACCTTTTCAGAATTCTTAAGACTAACAAAACCTTCTGGCTATGTCATATGCACATCTTTAAGAAGATTTATATTAAGAAATGTTGTTTTAACATCCATTTGCCATATCTCACAATCATAGTATGTTGTTATGGCAAGGAGAATCTGAAATGATTTAAGCATAACAACTAGTGAAAACATTTCATCATAATCTATACCATATGTTTACTTGTAACCTTTTATAGCTAGACTTACATTATAGGTATGTACATTACCATCCATGTCTATTTTCTTTTTGAAAATCCATTTGCACCTAATAGTTTTTAAACCATTAGGTGGACCAATCAAAGTCCATACCTGATTATCATACATGGATTGCATTTTAGACTTCATGGCTTCTATCCATTTCTCAAAATCTAGACATTCCACAACCTCTTAATAAGATGTGGGCTCACTTTGGCCTATAAGCATCACTTTTTTATTGTCAGTTAAGAGAAATCTATATCCCTCAAGTATCTGACATGTTCTTATAAACCTTCTTAAAGCTTATGATGCATGTATAGGTTCAACAACAGCTTGTGAATTGTGTTGAGATTCCATAGGTGGTTCAATAATATGTTATGGTTCTTGAATTTCTTCAAGTTTAACTTTACTCTTATTAGTTCTTTACAACATGAACTCTTTTTCCAAAAAGACAACATTTTGAACAACAAACACTTTGTTCTAAAAAATATTGTAGAAGTAATATCCTTTAGTTTCTTTAGGATATCCCCTAAAATAGCATTTATCTAATTTAAGTGCTAATTTATCTAAAATTTGACACTTCACTTAAGCATCGCAACTTCAAATCTTTAGAAAAGACAAACTAAGAGATTTTCCAGTCTATATGTCATATGGTGTCTTTTCAACCACTTTGGATCGAACTTTGTTCAGTATGAATGCAACAGTTTCCAAAGCATACCCCCAAAAAGATATTGGAAGATTTGTCTAACTCATCCTAGATTGAACCATATCTAATAAGGTTCGATTTCTTTATTCAGATACACCATTCCACTGTGGTGCTTTTGGAGGAGTTAGTTGTGAGACTATCCTATAATCTCTAAGATGATTAATGAATTCTTGACTTAGATATTCACCACCTTGATCTAATTAAAGATCTTTAATATTTTTACCAAGTTGGTTTTGTACTTCATTTTCAAAAATTTTGAATATTTCAAAAGATTTAAACTTATGTTTCATAAGATAGATATAGCCATACTGCTACTATCATTTGTGAAAGTAATGAAATACCGGAAACCTCCTTTAGCATTTAAACTTAATGGTCCGTATACATCAATATGTACTAGGCCCAATAAATCATTGGCCCTTTCACTATGCCCTGTGAATGGTGGCTTTAGTCATTTTACCTAATAAACAAGATTTACATGTTTCAAATGATTCAAAATCAAATGAATTCAAAGTCCATGTTGTTGGAGCTTTGATAAGTGTTTTTTATTTATGTGGCCCAAACAATAGTGCTAGAGATAATTACAATTTGAGTCATTAGATTAATACTTCTTGTTATCAATATTGAGTCATTAGATTTGTATTTCTTAGTATCAATATTATAAATGGACTCAACATTTTTGTTTTCAAGATCTAAGACATAAAGACCATTCAATAGATGAGAATAACCATAACATAAGAAATGGAACATTTTTTATTCTTAATAAAAAATTCAAAATCTTCTATGTCTAAACAAGAAACATAAATAATGTTCCTGCTCAAAGTAGGCACATAATAATAATTATTCAATGACAAAACATGTCCAATAGGCAAAGCTAACTCATAAGTTCCCACAGGTATGGCAGTAACTCTTACTCCATTTACAACTTATAAGTTCACCTCTTCCTTTACCAAAGATCTACTCTTTTTTAGACCTTGCACATTATTACAAATGTGAGATCCACATCTAGTATATAATACCTATGAAGTGTATTCAAATGTACATAAATTGACCTTTATAATTTGTATACTTAGAGCAGTAACCTAAATGTCCCTTTTCTTTTTTAGATCGTCTATATAGAGCTTGTAATTTTTTTTTCCAATGACCTGACACATTGTAGAAATGGCATGGCCCTTCCTTTGAAGGCTTGGGTGTCTTTAAGTCCTTTATGGCCTTTTTCCTTCCCTTTCCCTTCTTTTTCATACTTTTCCCCTTATTAACCATCAGAACCTCTTTGGCATTGTTCTTGATGTTTAATTCAATAATCTTGAGCATCCCATGCAATTCAAAAACACTTTTATCCATATTATTCATGTTATAGTTCATAAGGAATGCATCATATGCATCAAGTAAGGACTGGAGAATGATGTCAACAACTGAATTTTATCTAATGGCAAGACCAAGTTTCTATAAATGATCAAGATTACCCCTCATCTTCAGAATATAAGGACTAACTGAGCTACCAGCTGCTAACTTGCACAAAAGTACAATCTTAATGGTGTTAAACCTTTTAATTTGGGCTTTCTCTTAGAACATTTCCTTGAGATGACCCACTATAGTATAAGCCTCTATTTCCATCAGTTGCTTATGAAGCTTTGACTCTATGCTAGCAAGCATGAGGTAAGTGACATTCATTGAGTCATTAAGATGCTTTGTGTGAGCATCCTTTTGGGCTCTAAGAGCATTAGCAGTAGATTCTCCTTGAGAACAATTCTCAAGTTTTTGTAGCAGTCAATGAGGTTTGTCTTATTCAATTTATCCTTCTTAAAGATAGATCATAGTGACAAATTAGAGGTGTTGTTTGAAGTCTTAATCAATAATAAAGATATATAGAGTGCACCTAGCATTTTATTAAATATTAACTCCCACTAAATTTTATCAAATCATTTACCCTCAAATTATAATTTTTCAACAATTAAAATATTTAATGGTCTAAGATCCATATTTCGCCTAATTCTAAGTAAGCATTGGCTTATCACTTAAAATTTGGTTATTTAGGTAGGTAACACTTTACCAATTACATCTTATGTAACTCTTGGATAACTATGGGATATTAATATCATATGTCCTGGCTTATCCCATCTAATGCCATAGGTTCAAAATCATTTTGGGACCTAGTTAAGTATAACCTTTTCAAACTTTTGGATATTACCATTATCCATCTTGTCTTACTAAGATGGCCCAATATACTTGGCTTTGGCAAAACCTATATTTGGGAATCAAAGCCTTGACAAGTGTTTGTATCAAGATAGGCATTTTCGTGACTTAATCATATTGTGGGATTTTACTATTTTTTTAACCTATTATGTAATTTATGTTGCATTACATACATCACATGCATTGCATCATAAACATCCATACATAATAATAGCAAAAATAAACATGCCATAACATGGCCCTTAATCTAAATTGATCTTCATAAGCTTATATGAAGATCAAAAGGTCAATCCTAAGGGTAAATCTTCATCTTATTGGATTTGCCCAAGTTGCCATCAATGGTTACCAACTTATGCCTTGAAGATAACTATTTTGTGCCATGAGAATCACCATTTTATGCCTTAAAAGTCTCCATTACAAGTTTTAATCTATAATAATAATTTATACTATTTTGTTACTACTAATAAAATAAATGATTACAACAAAATAAAAGGCACGTAGGTTGTATTTAAAAATTACAACCTTTGAAATAAGGAAATAAAAAATCCAATCACATTGGTTTAAAGGGTCATGCCATGCACCATGTAAAACACATAAGCACAATATCCAATATATGTATTAGGGCAATTAAAAATTTATGTGAAGAATCCATTTGGGGTCAAGGGACAGTGTCCTTTGTGAAGTTCTAAGGGCAGTGCCCTTTGTGGGGTCTAAGGGGCAGTGACCGTAGTAGCGATCCCGCTGGTTGATTAGCAGGTAGGGGTCAAGGGGGCAGCACCCCCGAAAGATAAACAATTTACCTTACTCCTTTATATAAGTTGTTGCCTAAATTTCATTAGATTTAGTCATTTAGATTAATTAATTTGTTCATAACATAACCAATTAATAACTATCTAACACTTAAATAGATTTGTAAAATTTGTTAATCTATTCAAAATATATTATTCATATTCGATAATTAAACTGAACCTATAACATTAACAAATCTATTCTAAACAAATTATTATACATTGTACAATTAAAATAACCTACCATGACTAATAAGGTGAAAAACAGAATAGTGAATCTTGTTATACGGTATTAATCATATTAATAACAACTTACAGGAAATAGTAAAAACTTAATCAAATTAGCACAGTTAAAAAAGTTTAATCGTATTAAACCCTAAAACACATAAATTGAATTAATTCATTATTTTTGTGTTTCATATAGATTAGCCAAATCACTCTTAAACCAATTCATTTTACGTCAAACCTTAGAAATGATTTTTCAATACAACACATTCATGTTCACATATATAACACTTCTACGTAGAACAATATCAAATTCAATTTAATCGAATTGGTAAGTGACTTTGATACCACTGTTGGCATTTATAGAATAAGCACAGATAAAAATTTTCAACATAAAATCCCACCAAGGATCCATGCAATTCAATTAAATTGAAAGAAGGGATGCGAAAACCTTACCAATTTGAACAAGTGGGATGAGATTAATGGAAGATAGAGAGAGAACAATATCAAATTCAATTTAATCGAATTGGTAGTGACTCTAATGCCACTGTTGGGATTTATAGAATAAGCACAAATAAAAATTTTCAACATAAAATCCCACCAACAATCCATGCAATTCAATTAAATTGAAAGAAGGGATGTGAAAACCTTACCAATTTGAACAAATGGGATGAGATTAATGGAAGAAAGATAGGGGGTTTACACGAGTAACACCCAACCTCAAGCTTGGAGTATAGATCGTCAGATTCGGATGCTACCAAATTAATGAAAGTCCTCTACAGGTATCTGTATGATCATGCTCTCTCCAAATTGGAAGTGTGTTAGCACTAGGGTTCTCTCTCTCTCTCTCTCTCTAACATTTTTTGAAAAATGTGAATGTTTATTTATTTTATAAACTCTAAAATATGCATATATATCGTAATTATTAAGATATTTATGCCAACTCTATAGATATCCTATTTCGTTTTAAACTTTATAATCAAATAGATATTTAAATAATTTAGATTATATATATATATATATATATATAACTTAATTAGAAATAGAAAGAGTAGTAAAACCCATTTTACTTTGGGCCTATTGTATGTGTGCGACCCTATAGGTTCACATAATGTTGGTAGTGGCGCAAAAACCTATTTTGATTCACAAGTCATAAGTGGCCTTTAGCAAGACATTATGACCACCAAAATTATGTGAAGGTTAATGATCCAACCTAACCTATTTTACCAATAGTACTATAATTTTTTTGTCACATTATATCTTAATTGAATATAAGGCATGGATCATGTAATCCTCATGCAGTTCAATTCTTTCTCTATCTCAAGTATACTAATGTAAAATGACATTGATAACCATTATCGATTCATTTCCACATGGCCATTAAATCTCTTTTGTCTAACTTATCAAGGGGCCCAAAGATATATTTCTCATAAATATGTGAGGGAAAATTTTGTTCTCAATCACTCATTTTCTTTTATATGATTTACTTCATGTCCAATATTAATCTGTATAATTATTCTATTAAAGATAATATTGGACTATATCAAAACATTAAGTTCATCATATTAGAATCCATGGTGATTTTCAAGTCAGAGGATTAAGTTAATACTACTGCATGAGAATCACTTATGACTATTTATTCATGTAGTGCTCCCATAACGGGTCAATCCAATATAATATTTTTTAAACGTGTATCTATATGGTTGACTAAATATTACATATCCATGACTAGTAAAATATAGTCATCAATCAAACACATACTAGTCTTCATTCATTATTATCCCAACAATAATGACTAACTAGAGACAATTTAGAATAGAATTATTTACAACTAAAGGTTTTACTATCAAGACACATCTTAATGGCATTAGGTAGAATTAGCTATCATGAAATTTGTAATTTAGTCGTAAACAAAATATATAAGAGATATTTAATAAAAGTGCAATCGTGACATTATTAAGAAAATATCCATTACAATAATTGTCCTAAAGCATATAACTAACATTTAATGAGCTTAGCAATTGTTGTTTACCATTGTCTCAATCAAATCATAGGCATCCAATAAAGATCCTCAAGCTGCTGCATCTATAGTGATTTTGATTTACCTAAAGAGTCCATTGTAGAAGGTAAACACAATTGACCACTTTAGAATTTGATGATTCAAGTATCTCCTCAAAACATCTTTGAACCATTCCTGAGCCTCATTTAAGGTCTCTCCATCTTATTGCTAAAAGTTGTGATTTTATTTTTTAAGACTTGTTGTCTTGGAGGAAGGAAAGTATTTGCTAAGAAAAGCTTGAGATAGTTGGTCAAAAATAGTGATATTTTCGAGCTCCAATGAATTTATCCATGCCTTTGCCTTTTCCTTAAGAGTGAATGTGAAAAGGCATAGTCATACTTCATTTGCAGACATTCCATTTTCCTTAAAGGTGTCCCAAATCTCTAAAAGGTTTGTTATGTGAGCATTGGGATCCTCATTGGATAGGCCATGGAATAGAAAAGTGTTTGTAAGCATTTGAATGAATGTAGGTTTGATATCCAAAGTGGTAGCATTAACCATCGATCAAGTGTTAGGTAGTTGTAATCCTTCAAAAGGTGGCGTGGCAAAGTTTTCTCCTTGATTTTTCATCTCTAGAATTTATTATTATTCTTGCCTTCTTTGTGTTAGAGTACGTTTGAATTGAGAAGAAGCAAGTCTTTTTTGTTCTCCTGATATTGGGTTGGAGTCATATGCTTAAAAAAAAGAAGCCAAAAATGAGTTAAAAATAGCAAATAAAACTCTAGATTAATATAAAAATAATAACTTAGTATTAAAACCATCGATCCCCTACAACAACACCAAAAACATAGTGATGGGTGCATGCTATATATAAAACCCTTAAGCTGCAAATGCATAGGTCAAAGTAATAAAATGCAGTTATGTGTACGGATATTGTTCCCATGAGGATAGAGTTTAAGTACTAAGTATCTTGTGCCTTATATTATCTAAAGAATTAATAATGAATGAAAATTAAAAAATTATAACTAAGTAAAGTAAATAAAACACTAGAAGTGATGAGAGATAATCAATGGATGAGAGTGGCTAGGAGGTTCAACTTCACCTAGTGGCTTTCTAATGAGTTCCTAATCCTTGTCTAATTGGATCATGGATCAAGTCCTATTATCAAGTCACTACAGTGATCAATTAATCCCTCTCGAGTAGTAATTGATATATAAAAGCATGTTAAACTAGAGGTTTCTCAACTCAAAAGCTAAATATCATGTAATTGCCTTACAAAACAAGACTCGAAGGATAACAATGATTCATTAAGGTTCCTCAACTTATAACAAAATAAGGGAATTATTAAAGGATTTGTTCTATAAAAAGCATCTCTTGATTGTTGATTCACAAAACTAATATGATTATTGGCTAATTAATTAAAAGTATAAAGCACTCAACAATTACTAGCACAAGTAATGAATGAAATCAAAAAGACAGGTTAATAAAAACCAACATATGTCACATAAATTCCATTTAAAACCCTAGCCCAAAGTAATTTAGTTCATATTGAGAAAATAAGAAGAAAGAAAATGATCAAATCAATCCCAAGAGCAGCCATGAACTTATTCTTGATTTCCAAGATTGCTCGCACCTTTTCTCTCTTTCTAACTCCTAGATTGAACTCTTGATTCTTGTTAAGCATTATTCTCCCCTTTAGGTTAATCGTTCATGCCCTAATTCTAGCTTATTTATCCCTTTAAATAAAGCTAAAATTGTGTCTTCAAAAGGGGAAGCTTGTTTGCATGAAAAAGGAAGAAAATCCTTAAAAATAACAACCTGTGAATCTAACTTTTAATGAGGCGCACAACTGTGCGCTATCATGACATGGTCGTGCTTTTCTGCGATCTCCTTTTACTATGTTAACCTTTCATGACACATGATAATGCTTTGAGGCCATGCATTTTGATTCTCCTTATTCTTTTGCTTCTAAGGCACACAACCATATGTAGACCACACAGTCGTGCCTCATCCTTTTTCATTTGGACTTTGCTTTTTGTTTACTTTTTACCTATAAAACATCAATTAACATGCATTAGTTCTATTCATATGCAAAATTAAGTGATAATGTATGGATTTAAAGTAGAATTAAACTATAAAGTATGGAAATTATGATGTTAAACAGTAAGAAAAGAATAGAAACAAGAAATTTATAGTGGTTCGGGTGTTAACAAACCCTATGTCTACTCCTCAATTTTCTAATTAGGTATTTCACTATCACTTAATGGTGTTTTATAAGATCACACCTAACTTACACAATGTGCTTTCCAAGGTTAACACATAACCTTTGTAAGTGTTTTACAAGGCTTATTCTTAACCTAAATAAGAGTTTTTCACACAAAAGATCACTTTAAAACCTAGACTTAATGGTGTTTAATGGCTCACACCTAACCTTTACAACTCAAATACAAAGAAATTATGAGTAAAGAGTTGAGAATTAAATTTGCAAGAGTTTGGCAACAATAAATTGCTATTCTCTTGCATTTAAGACAATTTAATAGAGTATTTATAGGTTTCAACTACCAAAGAGATGTTATTAAAAAAAACTATTTTAAAATCTCCAAAGTTAGTGGTAAAATCTTACATTTAATATCTGTTAGACTAAAGTCATGATTGAGATAGTAAGTTATGGTTGCATTTTCTTTCTGCTCCAGATTTTGCTCAATCACCATCAAGATCTTCAAATGTGTCTAATGATTAGTGACATGTGATGATCTACCATTGGTTCTTCAAAAACTAATTATTGGATCCCTCTAATCCACATCAAAAAATAGTGGGTGTGATTTTGGGGAGGTTATCCATTATCTTTACTACAAATCAAACTGGACTTTGGAGTTCCTATCTTTCTCTAAGTCATGATCACTACCACAAGTTGTTGTTGTGAAGTTGAACTTCCAACGGTTCCCTTGACACATGTCTTAGCCAAGTTGACTATCTCAAGTCCCTCCATCATGGTTTGAAGGTAGTCATCATGGCCTTCACAACAACACTCATTGTGAACTAGATCGGAGAAATTTTTCCCAAAATTTATGGAGATAGTGGTTGCAACTCAAAAGTCCTAGTCACAATGTAAGGGTCAATCTTGATATTTTAGGCAACTTGCTTCTAATCACTCTTATTCAACTTTTAATGAGTTCCTAACTTAATTTCTGTAAGAACATTTAAAATTGACATTATAACCGTTCAATCCATATTGTTAAGATCAAAATAAAGTTTTGACTTGGGTTTGACCAACCTTGTCTAACAAGATTCTTACGCACTTCACTGATAAATTCTTCTCTATCACCAATTAAGTTATTAGGACTTTTAAAGCCATAAGATGACCATTTGGTAACTTTCTAACCCCTCAAACCCTTTTTGAACAAGTTTATTCATGAATTAGTTAGTCATATTCTTTATATCTGAATATAAGTATCGCTTTGGCATTAGAGATTGATAATTCAAAATGAATGTCTATCTTTTCTTCTCATTTTACCTTGCCACTTAAAGGTCATTATTTTTAATGAAATAGTATAAATAATGGCATCCTAGTAAAATACTAATAATAATTATAGATGTAGCAGCTATTATGCCAATTCCTATATAATGGAACAAAGATTTATTAGTTTCTCTATTATAACCAATCTAGTTGAAAATAAGAAATGTGTTTACAGAAAACATGATCTTACTTGTAGGTCAAGATATCCAAATTTAGAGATTGAAGGAGGCTAGTAGTATGGTTATTGAGAAGCAAAATCATGGATTTGTCTTTAATTCATGGATTTGAATTTTATTCTTAAAGTTGTTGTTGATTTGGGTTTGGTTGATTATGTAGAGAAGGTGTTCGACAAAATGTGTGTTATAGAGATTTGTTAAAGGAGTAAGATAGTAAAAGAGAGAGGCAAACTTCTTGGGTGATGTGGTATGTTTGTGTTGTCCCATGGTGCCCTGTAAGAGTTGATTGAAAAGGGTAATGGCATATTTTATAAATTCAAACTAAATGCAAAAATAGATAAAGAATCAACATACAAGATTTATAGAGGTTCGAAACAACTTGCCTACATCCTCTCCTCTAGCATTTCCACTAGAGTCTTCATTATTTTGATAGTTTAAGATGCCATCAATAACCTTTACATTCATAATTTTTTAGGCACTTACCAAGCCTTTACAAGTGATATATTCTTCGGCATTATCAAACTCTTACAAGTAGTTTAACAAGTACTACTTAACATTAACCTAAATTAGTTTCTAGGAACTACCTTAAACTTTTCACAAGAGACACTTTCAAATGGTCTCTCAACTTTGAGTTACAAACTAAAAGATTATTACACTTAGGAGAAGGAAAAACTCTCTCACTCAAGCAAGAATAGATGCTCAAAGTACATTCACAAGGTAAGCTTGATGTGAGTGAAGAAGTAAAAAAAAGTTCTCGAGAAATATGTCTTTCAAATTCTATTTTGAAGATGAATCTTTTAGGTTACTCTCAATCTTTATCAATGAATGTCTTTTGGATGCTAGATTACTCTTTGTTCACTATGCAACAACCCTTTTTTTAGTTAGAAAAGCTTTCACAATGGATTAATCACTTAATAGAATAGTTATCCTTATTTTTCTATTGAGAGCAGTTCTTTTTTATAGACTAAACAAGGAAATAGCCATTAACGAAGAGTTATCACTTCACATTGCAACTATAAACAATTAACACCTATTGAAGAAACTTCACGCCCTTTGGCAAGGTAACAACCATGTTGATTTCAAGTAACCGGGAAGTTGAAAATCAATTTTTAACTTTAATGGTCACTGGTCCCATCAAAATGGTTGTTGGCACTATCTGTTTGAGAGTAGCTAGCTCAAGGCTCCTTCTTTTATTTTTTTTCAATTGTTTATTTCACTTTTTCTTCAACAGTGGTTGAACATAAGCAATGGTCATTGACTCTAACCTCAATGCTTATGCAAGTTTACTCAATGCCTATTATTGATTTCCAAAAAATGTGATCTTTTTTTGCTCTATTTTTCAAAATCTATTGAAGTGATTTAACACCTATTGGAATTTTCGCAATGCCTATTAGAAACTTCTCAATGCCTATTGATTATTTGAGTGTACCCCATTGGGAGTTCCAAAAGGTCTAGCTCACCTTAGAGCAATTTTCAATGTTAATTACGAGAGTATAACGCCCATTTTGAGGTCTAGAAAGCATTATTTAAGCTAGAGAACTTCTCCAATGCCTGTTGCGAAAGTACAACATCGATTGCAAGGTTCTGTTCAACACTTGTTGTGAAATCACGATGCCCATTGTGATATTCAAAGAGCATAGCATATAACTGAACACTTGTCAAATGCCTGTGGCAAATTCATAACACCCGTGGCGAGGTCCATAGAGCATAGCTCACACTAGAACACTTGTTCAACACTTGTTGCGAAGAAGTAACACCCATTGTGTGGTCCTCCATACCTGTTGAAAGTGGGTAACACCTATTAGGCAGTTAAGTTGAGTTTGCTTTGACTCTCATCTTTAAATACTTAGAGTTTTTCAACCTTTAACTCAAATGAGTTAAGAGCAAATTCTTCTCCAATAATTACAATTTAAGGAATTTATGTACTTCTAAGTTTTAACATAAACAATATTAGGCAAATGTTATTCCTAAGTCTTGACTATAATCATTAAAACAAGAGCTTAGAATTTAGAAGGCTCAACATTCTCCCCCTTTTTAATGATGTCAAACAATACTTCAAAGGCTAAAGATAAAAAGGTTGAATAGCACATCATATCAGGTTATCAATTCTTAACTCCTGCTCAACCTATTAAGGTTACAAGTTAAATTATCATGTTTATCTTTTATTTATCTCCCTCATGCTCATTATACATAGAATTCTCTCCCCTTTCGGCATTACCAAAAAGAACAGAAGTAAAGATCATGAACACATAGAACATATAAAAGTACATAAAAAAAGAATAAAAACATATTCATTTTTTTTAAATAAGGACACATAAGATGTAGTCCATCATCAGCTACAATTTACAAAAAAAACTATGAAATGCATTGAAGATTACGCATATGGATCATGAGGAAGAGCGGTTTTTAAAGGAGAGGTAGGGGTTGGTTTTATGGTTTCTCTAGGTACTGCAAGCTCCTTAGGGCTAATAATACCTCTGGCTCCTTGGAAGGAGGATCCTTAGATTCTTAGCTCTTTGCAAACTATTCAATTAGCTAATATTAATCAATTGGACTCTTTGGTTACAAATTTAACCTTTTAATAATCCAATCAAGGGTTTGAGTTACGTCCTTCAACTAACCCTTGAGCTAGTTCACTTTTTGATGGAGGGAAGAAAAGGATGCTTCAACCCTTCTAACAGCAGTAGTAAGTGGTTCCAACTGCTCAAGACTTTTTTGCTCAAAAGGAGACAAGTATGGAACATATGGAGTAGCTTATTAGATCTAGTAACTCTTGTAGCTTCAACTCTAGCTTCAACCACTTCCTCAATATTCTCATTTCCTTCTTCTTCTTAAGAAACTTCTCCTTCCTTAGGCACGAGTTTGATCAACCCACTTTCCAACCTCTAACAGATACCCATACTTATTAGCATCTTCCTACCAATGGGTTTGTTTGCAGGTAACTTCTCCAATATGATTTCTATTTCTTCAAGTTCTTCTTCAATGGGAGGAGAATAGCCTTCACCAGTTTTGCTAACTTTGCGATGTAATGAGCCATCACAAAGGCATTTGATTTATCCACTTAGCCATCAATTTTGTGCGCCAAAGGGTGTTCACCTTCTATTTATTCTTCATACATCCATCATAGTGCAGTTTCCATTGGATTGCCCCCTACCATTGATGTTCCAAGTGATGAAGCGATGGGCAACCCTTAAAACATGGCTTTTGATCTTAGAGGCCTTGTTATTATTGTTATTGTAGTTTATACTTCCATTAGTGATTAACTTCCAAAATTGATTAACTTTAATTTTAAAGGTCAGAGGAGGCTCCATGAAACCATTATTTATAGCATCAAAGCATCTAGCTAAATCATTTCAGCAAACATTGTATTTATTTCCAAACAATCTAAATTTGATGGTGCCAGGTTCAATATGCACTTCACAGTTATTTCCAAGAACTTCTAGGGTTGTAAGGAACTCCATTATTAACTCCAAGTAGGAGGGTTCTCTGATGTGGCAAAATAATTCCCATTTGATGCCAATCATGAGCTCTGTCACTTACTCTACTATATGGTATCTCTATAGGTCATTCCAATCTAAAAAATTTCCACCACATAGTTGTCTTCTTAGCAATTTATGAGCCATTTCCTTTTCTTTGTCATTTTTTAGGTGCAATTGATGAACCATTATAGCAGTTGCTTCTTTTGAGAAAGATTTAGGTGCCTTACCCTTTCCTTTTGATTCATGGGATGCTTTGGATTTCTTTCTTTATTGTGAGTCCATGTTTGATGATTTTGTAGCTCTTTTTTTCTATTAAGCCACCATAGAGGCAAGGTTTTCCTTAATGTCAGAGCTAAATCTAGAGGAGGATGGTTAGGGGTCCGTTCTAGTAGCTTGTTTGAATCTCTTGGTGGTTTTAATTTTAGGTGCCATGGTAAGTGTAATTAGTAGAAATTATATAACAAAAATTGAGAGAGATGCTGAGAATGCAAAGCAAGAATAGATAGTAGAAAAATAATTTAGTGTTAAAAACGTTTAAATATAAGTTCAACAAGCCACCCTCTCCTTCATCTTTTTAAAAAATGATCGTTAGAGATGTCCAATGGTTGTGCCAAGTATGACAATGGCTATTGGACATGACCGTTAGCTTGGTCTTACAAGTTGTTCGGCTAATAATAGTAACAAGTTTGCAATAGCCATTGAAAAGATAAAAAAATGTTCATTGGCAATTTGTAATGATTTTGAAGACCAATAGAACCAAAAGAAGGACTTCACATGTGATTCAATGGTCGTTGTTCATAAAAAAAAATTATTGTTAAACATGTTCCTCAGTTAAAACCAATGTTTTAAGAAATAAGGGAACTTTAAAACTTAGCTGATCAATATTTTTAATCAAATTCAACAAAATGATCTTGAATTCAACTAAAATTTTGACAACTTAATGATAAATATTCACAGTTAAAACTTTTAGCCAATCAAACTAAAAGCTTTAATAGTGATTAAATAGCAATAAATGCAATAAAGTTCAAAAGAAAAATTCAGAAAGAGATGAACCTGACTAAAATTATGATAAGGTATTACTTTCTATCATACCAAGTTCCCTTTCAATGAATTGCATCCTTTCATCACAAAGAGGTTTAGTGAAAATATTTGCTAATTGATGGTTAGCATTAACAAATTCTAATGCAATGTTGCCATTATATACATGATATCTAATGAAATTATGTCTTATGTCTATATGTTTGCTTTTGAATTGCTAATTGAGATTTTTAGACAAGTTCATGGCACTAGTTTTGTCACACTTAATAACAACTTGATTAACAATAACTTTGTAATCAAGAAGTTATTGTTTTGTCCATAAGATTTGGGCACAACATAGGCCAACTCCTGCATTCTTAGCTTTTATAATTGACAAAACAATTGAGTTTTGTTTTTTGCTACTCTAGGACACTAAGCATTGACCAAGTAATTAGTAGGTGCCTGAAGTGCTCTTTTTATCCAAGGTACACCCAGGGAAATCAACAAAAAAATATATATTTAATTCAAATGAAGAACTCTTAGGATAACACAGTCCTAAGTTAGAAGTACCAATAAGATAGTTTAGTATGTGTTTTACAGCGTACAAAGTCCTAAGTTAGGAGTACCAATAAGATATTTTAGTATGTGTTTTACATTGTACAAGTGAGATTCCTTAGGATTAGATTGATATCTAGCACATAGGCAAACACTGAATATAATATCAATTCTAGAGGCTATGAGATATAATAAACTACTAATCATACCTCTATATAGTTTTTGATCCACATTCTTACCATGTTCATCCATGCCTAGTTTGATGTTAGTGCTCATAAGTATTTTACAAGGTTTACAATTGTCCATGCCAAATCTTTTGATTAGCTCCTATATATACTTGTCTTGTTTATGAAGATTCCTACCCTTCCTTATTTGATTTGTAAGCCAAGGAAAGTTCTCCCATCAAACTCATCTCAAACTCACTCTTCATTACTTTTGAGAAATCTTCACATGAGCAAACATTAATGGCACCAAATATGATATAATATAATATATATATATATATATATATTTGTACTAACAATATATCTCTATTCTTTTTCTTCGAAAAGAGAGTTGTATTTGCCAATCCTTTGGTGAAACATTTCTCTACAAGAACATTGCTCAATCTCTCATACCAACCTCTTAGAGTTTGCTTCAAGCCATATAAGGCTTTAGTGAGCTTATACATATAATTAAGAAAGCAATGGCTTTCAAATCTAGGAGGTTGTTCAATAAAGACTTTCGCTTCAATGTAACCATTGAGGAAAACACTTTTGACATCCATTTGGTATAACTTGAAGTCCATGTGAGATGTAAATGCAAAGAGAATTTTAATGGCTTCAAGTCTAGCTATAGGTGCAAAGGTCTCATCAAAGTCGATCCCTTCTTCTTGGTTATAGCCTTTGGCTAGTAACTGAGCTTTGTTCCTAACAATGACTTTATGTTTATCAAGTTTGTTTCGATAGACCCATTTAGTTCCAATAATAGAATGTTTATGAGATTTAGGAACTAAGGTCCATACTTTATTTCTTTCAAATTGATTAAATTTTTTTTGCATAGCAAGAACCAAATGTTCATCTTTAATAGCCTCATTAATGGTCTTAGGCTCAATAAGGGATATAGAAGCAAGCTTAGTATGTACATTGCTAAAAGATGATCTAGTTATTACCCAACTTGATGGATCATCAATGATAAGATCTCTTAGGTGATCTTTCTTGAAAATCCAGTCCCTTTCTGGCTAGGTTTGCTTTTCATCAGGAGTTAAAGGAGATGGATCTTCATTTCTTTCATTTCTCATGTCTTGTAACTTATCCAAATTATTTCCCTCTTCTCTAATGTTTAGCTCACTCAAGGGACCTATAAGATCATCAACATCTTCTTCTTTTCTTGAAGAAGTGGGGTCAGATTCATCAAATATAACATGTATAGACTCCTCTACAATAAGAGCTCTCTTGTTGAAGACTTTATACCCTTTATAAGTGGGAGAGTATCCAAGGAAAATTCTTTCATCAGTTTTAGAGTCAAACTTACTAAGGTTCTCTTTAATGTTTAGAATAAAACACTCACACCTAAAAACTCTAAAAATATGCAATCTTAGGCTTTCTATTGTTTCATAACTCATAAAGAGTTTTCTTTAACACAGGTCTCACTAAGACTATTTAAGACATAGAGCTTCAACCCAAAAATACTTAGGAAGATTGTATTCATTCAACATGGTTTTATCCATTTCTTGAAGAGTTATATTTTTCCTTTCCACTATACAATTTTGTTATGGAGTTCTAGAAATTGAGAAATTGAGTGAGATACCATACTCATCATAGAAGCTATGAAATGTAGCATTCTCAAACTTACCTTCATGGTCATTCCTAATAGAAAAGATTTCAAATCCTTTTGATTTTGAATGCTCTCAATAAAGGTTTTAAAAACATCAAAACAAGAATCCTTATGAGAAAGGAATAACATCCAAGTATATCTAGAGAAATCATCTACAATGACAAATGCATAATGTACAGCTGCTAAGCTAGCTAACTTAATGGGCCCAAAATGATCCATATGAAGCAATTGCAATGTTCTAGAAAACTTACCTTGTTTTTGGTTTTGAATGAGAATTTAATTTGTTTATCTCTTTGAAATGCTTCACAAACTCCTTCCTTTCCTTTATGAACTTGACTTTAGGTAGACCTTCAACCAAGTCTCTTCTATTTAGCTTGATTTAGGAGTTCCATGCTAACATGTTCTAGCCTTCTATGCCAAGTTTTACCTTCATCAATTATTGAAACTAAACATTTTTCATTATAGTTAACAAGAGGGTTTAAATCAATCACATAAATATTAGGAACTCTTCTAGCAATGAACAAAATTTTGTCGTCACTCATCCTTGATACATAGCATGCTTGTAGCTCAAACATAAATCTAAGGCCTTTGTTACACAATTGACTTACACTTAGTAAGTTATGCTTCAGTCCATCAATAAGCAATACTTTATCAAGGATAGGTGAGTCATCATCCTTACCAACTTTACCTATGCCAACAATTTTGGCTTTGTCATTGCCTCCAAAAGACACATTTCCAAGACCTTCAATCTTGTCCAAGTGTGAGAAGAAATTTCTTTCTTTCTCCTATCATGTGTTTTGAACATCCATTATCAAGATACCATTCTTGCTATCCAACTTGAGATTTCAAGCACATCTGCAAAATAAGGAAGGTTATATCTTAGGTACCCAAACCTTTCTGGGTCCTAGGGGATTAGCTCTTACCAACTGCTCATCATGCCTTTTAGATTGGCAATGATAGGCAATGTGACAATATATGCCATAATAGAAACAATCACCATCAAAGTGAGCTAGCATCCTACCCCTAGGTGGTACATGCATATAGTGTCTCTTAGACTCGTAGCTTCTTTAGGTAGTGTATCAAGCGTATTTCTTATGTGAGGAACTCTCTTGTACTGTGCATGTCTATACCTATAATTATACCAATTTTTGTGTCTTTACACATATTGCCTTTTAGGCTTGTGTTGTCCCTTTGCACCAAGAAGGGGGTTGAATTGGTCTATAAAAATTAAAAGACAAAGAAGAGGGGAAGAAGAATGAGTAGAGATGAGACAATGATCTATAGTGGTTCAGGTATAATTGACCCTACGTCCACTCCCCAATCTATCAATTGGGTATTTCATTGACTCAAGGTATTTTCAAGCTCACACCCAACTTGTACAACTTGTGTTTTGATAGCTCACACACAACCTTACAACAATGTATTTTTAGGCTAACACACAACCTTACACAAGTGTTTCCCTAGGCTCACACTTAAACCATTCTTGCAGTGT
>CATIWR010193618.1:0-12803 GCA_949677035.1 Omphalea diandra
CATCATAGAATTGGTGAACCAATAGTGTAGAGTCCAAAAATTCAAAAAGATAGAAGGTATAACAAATTAAGAAAACAAGATGCAGTTGACTTTAGTGGTACCATAAATCCATTGGTGGTAGAGACATGGCTAAAAGGAACACAGAGAGTTTTGAATTTGATGAAATGCACACTAGAAGAAAAGTTTGATTATGCAGTGTCGTTATTACAGGAGGATGGGATGCATATGATTTGTGGGAAACCATTCCATGAAGTGATGTCCAACCTCCAATGCTTACATGGGATTATTTTTTTCATGAGTTCAATAATAATTATATGCTAGAAGTATATAAAGATGACAAAAGAAGGGAATTTCTAAACTTAATGCAGGGGCAAATGACTATAGCTGAATATGAGGTAAAATTTAATCAATTATATCATTATGCATCCTTTATGGTGGCCACTGACAAAGACAAATATTGAAAGTTCAAAGAGGGATTGAGATATGAGATCAAAAGTAAGATCACAGCTGCAAATCTTGAAAGTTATACCAAGTTAAAAGCTCCTGCAATTAGGCTGAAAAAATTAGAAAAAGAAAGGATAGAACAACGAGTAAAAAGAGGGCATATTGAGTTTATGGGTGATTTTAACAGAAAGGAAGGAAAATATGGATATTATATGCCATCAAAGTTCAGTGCTAGGGGTGGTTACTCTAACTATAGAGGTAGAGGATTAGGAGTTTCATCATGTGCAGGCAAAGGTCAAGGCCAAGTTATGCAATACCGACCCTTATGTAGACATTATGGCAGACAACATATGGGTGAATATAGAAAATTGAATGGAGGGTACTATTTTTATGGGTCTTCATATGCTTAGAGATTGTCCTAAAAGATATAGAATGTTAGAGGGAGGCAGAGGCAGAGGCATAGCTACATTAGAGTCTACAGTTGAAGTTTTAAGGGTAAGTGGAGTCGAAGTATTACTTGGCAGGGGTAGAGGCAGAGGTAGAACAACCATAATTGACCAAGGTATGAGCATATCAAAAGGTCAGAGTTCTAGACCCCCAACATAGGCTAGAGTATTTGCCATGACCAGGCAATAAGCTATTGTTGCTCTAAAAGTAATCACTGGTAAACTTTTTCTCCATAATTTTAAAGTTGATGCATTAATTGATCTTAGCTCGACACATTCATTCATTTCATTTAACATGGCATCACAATTGTATAGTAGGCATCAACCTTTAGGTCTTAATCTATGTGTTTGTACTCTTTTAAGAGATGTGATAATTGTCGATAAGGTATGTCATGATTGTGTGATTCACATTAATGACGTTGAGTTGAATGCTAATCTAGTACTGTTGCCACTACGTGAATTTGATGTGATGTTGGGTATGGATTGGTTATCCAAATATCATGCAATAGTGAATTGTTTTGCTAAGGAAGTTGTTTGAAATCTCTAAATCATACAAGAGTTGTGTTTCAAGGGGAAAGGCAAATTGTACCTATGTGTCTAGTTTCTACTATCAAGGCTTTTTGCATGATTAAAAGTGGTTGTGAGGAACATTTGGCATATGTGGTAGACACAAGGTTAAAAAATGAATTACTTGATAATATTTTCATGGTGAATGAGTTTCTAGATGTGTTCCCAACTGATTTACCTAGTTTGCCACCTGATAGGGAGATAGAATTCATAATTGAGTTAGTCTAAGGAACTGCACCGATATCCATTCCACCTTATAGGATGGCTCTAGCTGAGTTAAGAGAATTAAAGACCCAATTGCAGGAGCTACTTGAAAAGGGATTCATCATATCGAGTGTGTCTTCTTAGGGTGCTTGAGTATTATTTGTTAAAAAGAAAGATGGGACAATAAGCCTATGTATTGATGACAAGCAGTTAAATGGGGTTACTATGAAGAACAAGTATCCTTTACTAATAATAGATGATATGTTTTATCAGTTACAAGGATCACGAGTGTTTTCTAAAATTGACCTAAAATTAAGATATTATCAGCTTAAAGTTTCAAACCCATATGTACCGAAGATAGCTTTTCAAACCATGTATTGGCATTATGAATTTTTTGTGATGCCATTTGGTTTGACTAATGCAGCATCAGTGTTTATGGCTCTTATGAACAAAGTGTTCTAGCCTTATTTAGACAAATTTGTAATTGTGTTCATTAATGACATATTGGTGTATTCAATGACCAAAAAGGAGCATGAACAACACTTGAGGATTGTGTTGCAAATTTTAAGAGCAAAACAGTTATTTTCTAAATTAAACAAATTTGAGTTCTGGATTGACCATGTGATATTTTTAAGACATATAGTTTTTAGAAATGGCATAGAGGTGGATCCAAACAAAATTGAAGCAATAATAAAGTGGGAAACCCTAAAGAATGTTGCAGAAGTTTTAAGTTTCTTAGGACTAGCTAGGTATTTTCGCTAATTTGTTGAGGTTTTCACTTATAGTTCCTCCTTTGACTAAGTTACTTCAAAAAAAAAAAAGTTCCATTTTAATGGTCTAAAGCATGTTAGGAGAGTTTGATGAATTAAAAGATAGATTGACATAAGCTTCAGTGTTAGCCATTCTTAATGGTAATGGAAGATTTGTGGTATATAGTGATGCCCCTCATTAAGATTTGGGATGTGTTCTAATACAGCATGGTAAGGTAATTGCATATTCATCTATACAATTGAAACCTTATTAATTAACTTACCCATTACATGACCTAGAACTTGTTGTTGTTGTGTTTGCGTTGAAAATATAGAGATACTAATTGTATGGAGACACTTTCAAGACATTTACAGATCATAAGATCTTGAAGTATTCGATGAGCTAAAAAGAATTAAACACGAGATAGAGGTGGTGGTTAGAACTGCTAAAGGATTATGATTGCACCATTGAGTATCACCCAGGGAAGGCAAATGTGGTTGTTAATGCTTTAAGCAGGAAATCAAGAAGCGACGTAACTCATTTACAAGTATTTATATAATTTAATTATGAGCTATGAATATAGAATTAAACATACAAAAGAATGATATATTGATTGCTACTTTTCAAGTGAGACCAATGTTGCATGATCGAATTAAAGAAGCATAGGGCAAGGATCCAAATCTACATAGAATGATTAAAATGGTAAAATATGGGAGACATGGAGATTTTGATATTCAAAATGATGCCTTGATGTTATGTTCTCATATTTGTGTGCCTAACGTTGATAACTTACAAAGAGAAATCCTAGAATAAGCACATAATGCTCCATATGCCATGCATCCAGAAATGAATAAGATATATAATACCTTGCGATCTCATTTTTTATGGCCTAACATGGAGAAAGATGTAGCAACATATGTTTCAACATGTTTAACTTGTCAGCAGATCAAAATGGAACATCAAACACCAACCGAAAAATTGAAACCATTAACGATTCTAATATAGAAATGGGAAAGAATATCTATGGGCTTTGTATATAGGTTACCTAGGACTTTAAAGAAGAATGATGTTGTGTGGGTGATCATTGATAAATTAACTAAGTTAGCTCACTTTTTGCCTATTCGATGGGGTAGTTCACTTAAGCACTTAGCCAAGAAATATATGGATGAAATTGTCAACTTATATGGTGTTTTGGTGTCCATTATACCAAATAGAGATCCACGATTTACATTTCAATTTTAGGTCAGTTTGCAACAGGCTTTAGGTACCAAGTTGAGTTTTAGTACCGTTTTTCATCCTCAAACATATGGGCAATAAGAAAGGACAATTAAGACGCTTGAAGACATGCTTCGAGCTTGTGTGATAAAGTTCAAAGGTATATGGGATGATTATATTGCCTTGATTGAATTTGCTTATAATAATCATTTTCTTAACATTATACAGATGGCACCATATGAAGTACTACATGGAAGAAAATGTTGAAGTCCTATCTACTGGAATGAAGAAGGGATGCGTGTTTCAAAAGGGCCAGAATTAGTGCAAGACACAATGGATAAGATAAAGGTAATCAAGAGCAAACTTAAAGTAGCACAAGACAGACAAAAGAGCTATACATATCAATATATAAGAGAAATAGAATATGAGTGGAAGACAAAGTGTTCCTCCAAGTTTCACCATGGAAAGGAATAATTCGATTTGGCAAGAAAGGAAAACTGAGTCCTTGATACATAAGACCCTATGAGATACTAGAAAGAATTAGTCCATTGGCTTACATGCTAGAAATACCACTTGAGATGGCTCAGATTCATGACGTATTCCATGTAAGTATGCTAAGAAAGTATCGGTATGATCCTATTCATATACATAGGGATCCAATAATAACAATTGCAGATGATGTAAGTTACGTTGAAGACCAGTGGAAATCATTGGTTATAAGACAAAATAGTTACTAAATTGAGAAATCCTTTTAGTTAAGGTGTTATGGAGAAACCATTCACAAAAAGAGGCTACATGGGAAATCGAAGAGAACATGAAATGACAATATGCACATTTGTTTAAAGATATTGAATTTTGAGGACGAAATTCTTGAAAATAGTTATATTCGGGACACTTGAACATATATGTAATGTTTGTATAGTTGCATGGAAAATTTTCTTATATTGTGTGCATGTTATAACATCATAAATAATGGTGTTATAGAGCTTATTTTAAAATATAAGGAGTATCTAGAAATTAGAAGATGGATGGAGGTGCTTAAGGAGTGAAGAAGAGGGACTAAAAGAGGATAGTGAAGTTCCAACCAGTAGGAATGCAACACCATGATTTTGTCTTATTACAATAAGTTTACAAGTTGAATGTTTGACCCTTTAAGATTAGAATACAAAGCTTTGACATGAGGTACAACAAAAGAAGAGAAAGCTAAGGAAGAAAGAAAGTAAAAAAGAAAAAGAATAAGAAGAAGAAGATGGAGAATAGTGGGCTACCTAAGAAGAAAGCCTAAGATTCTATGGTTTTGGGAAAATAGATAAATTAATTTATCTTCTTCTCAAACGAAATTAACCTCTCATTACATGTTAATCATGCATGGTTAGTGAGAATTATGAAGTATTTGAGGTAGAACTCTTGGATGGAAGTTGAAAATCAAGAAAACATCAGTTGATAGTGTTGGTTTTGTTGTTAGAGCATAATTTTGTACCCATGATTTCATAACACTAGAAGAGGAATTAGGGAAAGTGAAAAACATGAAAGTTGTATCTTTCTGCCCCATACAAGTGTATATGAAACATTTTGCTTGATTTATTATGTGTGAGGAATTATGGCTCCTTCATTAGTGCTAGTTCACATCCAACCATAACCACCTCAGTCTTTCTATTTTCTTATATTTTGATGACCTTACGTTTAGATATAGACAAAGTGTAAAACATGAAATTTTTAGGGTTATATCCTCTCTAAATATTTGTAAAGTAGTTTGGATTGATTTGTTGTGTGGAAAGAGATATGGCTCATTGATTGTGATTGACCTTGTACCTGGATGAAACCTCGCATGTCTTTTAATTCTGCTTTCTAAGAATTTTATAACCAAAGATTCAGAATTTAATGATGTTTTAAACTTGAAAATTTTATATTTATGTATGATATACATAACTGTATAATATTTTGCCAAATTTAGCATGATTGTTGAGATGTTGCCCCCCTTCATCATGACTGATTGCCACCATGTTAAAAGTATGCTCACCTTGAGATTGGTCATTTCCTTTGGTGACTTCATAGACCGAATTAGACAATGAGTGAAACATGAAAAATTCTCCTTTATGTGTTTTATAACTTTTGGTAAATCATTTTTCCAATTTGATCTATACACTTTGAGATATACCTAAGAATATAAGACCTACTCAGACTGAGATGATATTGAAATAAGAAAAAATTCAAAAAATTTGACACATTTTTTGTATGTCATATATTGAACTAAAATTTGGGTATATTGTATGATTATGTATATTATATTTGAGAAAAAGAATGAAGCCATTTGGATAAGTATATCTAGAGTTATTATTGTAAGAGTTTAGCAAGCTCAGGCTGCCACATAAGAAAAATATGCATAAACACTAGGTCCAATTGCATGGATCATGCCATAGTTGCATACCAAGCATCCATAATAATTTTGACATACTTATAACCATGTATGTATCAAATATTAGGATCTCAAAACTTTGAGGAACCCTAGAGAGAGAACCAAACCTACCATAAAGGTTGGTCACATCGAAAGGTGAGTAAAAACCGTAATTAGATTCTAATATGTATGTGTGATAATTTTATGATATGATTATGTTATATTACATGTATATGTGAGTGAGTAATTACATTTTACATGTGAATACAAGTTAAGTGAAAATTATATACTCTTAATGATTACTTGATATACCGTTATTATGAACATTTGCATGTGGAACTAAAAGGACGTTGTGACCAGCTTATTAAACACTTGCAAATCAAGTGGAAGATGGACCAAAATGTCATATTGGCACATGTTATTGCTCAAATAATTCACTTGTTATAGACTGGCCAGTAAAATTAAATGTCACTTATGTCACATGAATTCTCGGGAGTAGTGTTTGCTTTGCAAGGTCAAGACAAAAATCAATATGTTGCACTTACACTTGCACTTGCATAGTCAATTGTTATACTTGTAATGTATCCTAAGGATATTTGATTACTGGTTGTGCCATAAGAATCTAATTATTATTTTTCTTAACTTAGTCGTGACTTACCAAATTGCAATTATATTTTTCAGATACTGAAGTATAAGGTTTGGATACCTTGGTGCATAAAGTTTTGCTTACAGACACATGGACCATAGGTCATCGGTTGAATTCCAACTCTCACTCTTTATGTCATGTACATAAATCTAGATAGCAACTAGTTTATAGTCACTATCTTTAAACATTAGTTGACATATATGTACATTAAATACATGTTGGATTATGTATGTATGATGAATAACACCTTTATGCATATGTATTTTCTGACATGGATTCCATGATTTATAAATGAACATGGTCGTTACACTCCATTGTTGTTGTTGAGTCTTTAACCATCAATGATTTCATGAAAATTGATGGTTTTCCAGCAAAATACAACTTGAATAGTCATTTATATCAACGAAATGCTTGTTTGGACTAGCGATTAAAGAAAAGTTTATCTCATTGCTCCTCCTCTGACTTTCTTATTTATTTATACAACTAACTTCAATAGTTGTTTAGTATTCTTAATGTCTGTTGGGCTTCAAAATAAATCCTTATTAAAGTATAAACAATGGTTGATATAGATTTCAAAAAAGGTGCGAACTTTAGGCTCTGTTTTTTAAAATCTTCAACAGTACTTCAATGGTTATTGGTGAACTTTCAATACTCGTTGGACATCTCAACCTGTTGCGTTATTAAGTGTGCCTTATTGAAGGGTCCAAAAACTTTAGCTCAATTTAGGTAGTTTTTCCAATGCCCATTTTGATATCTTAAGAGTTTTGCTCAATTTGAGTCACTTGGTCTAAGACCTGCTGCGAAAATGTAATGTCTGTTGTAAGATCAAGAACAATGCCTATTGTGAAATTATAATGCTCGTTGCTAAGTTCAATATGTATAACTTATGTGTTGAGTTATCCAACACCTGTCGTAACAGAAGACAACGTCTATTGTGAGATCAAGAAGGCTTTGCTCATGTTAGGACGATTCTCCAACGCCTATTGAGTTCCTTAAATGCCCATTGTGAGAGTTACAATGCATGTTGGATAATGGCAACACCCATTGGACTGTCAAGCTTAGTTTGCTTGATCTTTACTCTCTTAATACTTAGAGTTTCCAATCATAACTCTTTCTCCAATCATCACAATTCAATGGATTGATGTACCTGCAATAATGAACACAAAATAACTTGGACAAAAATTAGTTCTTATATATGTTTGGGATCATCAAAATAAGACTTGGAAACTAAAGGTTCAATATTCTCTCCTTTTTTATGATGACAAATAATATATCAAAGTCAATTAATCTTATGAAAATAATAAGTGAAGATCATATAAGGTGATTAATTATTAACTCCCCCTTAAGCATATCATTTGTCCAAACTCCCCCTATAACATGGGTTTATCTCCCTTTATTATTGTCAAAAAAAAAAAAAATCGAACATCAATAGCAACAAAATATAAAACATGTAGGAAGAGAATATAGATAAAGAGTTAACATTTCATTACAAAAGTAATATTGTCTAAAACATCAGCCATTTTTTAAAACAGTGGCAAAAACAAAAAGAAATAAAACAAATTATGCATCATGAAGAGGTGAGGTTTTAGAAGGTAAGATGGGTTTTTTCTATGAAGATTTTAGTCATTCTTTAAACTCTTTAGGATAATCTATTCCATTTGGTTCCTTAAAGGGAGAACCTTTGGGATCTTTACTCATCTCAAAGGGAACCTCTTGCAACTCTTGAGTACTTGGACTCCCTAGTTGCATATTCAACCCTTCTATTATATAATCTAGTGTTTGGTTGATGTCCTTCATCTCTCTTTGTAGTTTTTCAACCTTTTAGTGTATAGAGGTAGTAGAGGACTCAACTCTTCTTACTATAGTAGTAAGGACTTCTAGTTACTCAATCACCTTTTACTCAAAAGGAGTGAAGGTTGGAGAAGCTAGAGTAAGTGCACTTGTGCTTATTCCTTCAACTGATGTTACCCTTACCATTATAGCCTCTTCAACATCCTCATTTACTCTTCCTTTAAGGAGCTTCCCTTTCTTCAAGTAGTACTTTATCAACCCATTGTCTAGTCATTGCAGGATCCCCATGTTCAGTAGCATCATCTCACAAATGGGCTCATTGTGAAACAACTTTTCCAATACTATATTACCTTTTTCAAGCTCTACTTCAGTCTAGGGGATTGCTTTTATAAACTTTGCAATATTTGTGATATAATGAGCCATCATAAATTCATTTGTCTTATCCACTTACCCATTTATTCTTCGCATCAAGAGCAAGGGTGTATTAACATTTTGTTTGTTCTTCATAGATATATTATGGTACAGTTATTGTTTGATTAGCCTCTTCCATTTATTTCCTAAGAATGAATCTTTGTGCAATTTTTAAGGCTTGGCACTTGATCTTAGAAGCCTTATTATTGTTGTTATTGCTTCTTCCATCAGTGATCGATTTTCCAAAATTGATTAACATTAAATTTGAAGGTTGGAGGAGGCTCTGTCAAACTAGTGTTGGTAACATCCAAGCACTTAGCCAAGTCATTTGGACTGAGTGTTTATGTCTTTTTAAATAGCCTAAACTTTATTATGCCTTATTGAGCAAATACTTCATTATCACTACATAACACTTCTAAGGTTGTTAAAAATTCCATTGTCAACTCTAGATATGAGGGTTCTCTTAGATGGCAAAACATGTCTCATCCAATCTCAACTATTAACTCTTCAACTTTTTCTACCAACGCATACCTTTGCAGGTCATTCTACTCTAAGAATTTCCCACCTCTAAGATGTCTCTTCAGCAATTATAGAGCTAATTCCATTTCCTTTTCATTTTTAAGATGAAATTACAGAACTAAAGGAGAAGTTATGGGTATTAGAGTGTGCTCTCTTTTGGTGGCCTTCCCTTTCCCCTTTGAATCTTCATTAGTTTTGGATTTCTTAGTTTGCTGCTAGGTTATAGAGGGTTCTACAGCTCTCTTCTTCTACTAAGCTATCATTAATGCTAGATTTTCTACAATTTCAAAGCTAGAGTAAAAAGGTTAGGGATTCTTTCTAGTTAATTATTTGTATCTCTTGGTGGAATCTAGTTTAGCTGCCATTCAATTGTGTGAATGAGTGTTTGATGCAAGGGAATATGCAGAATTTATAGTAGAAATTAAGAAAGATGAGTAGAAAATAAGGTAAATCAGAAAAGGGGTTTAAATAGAATTTCAACAAGCTATTTTTTTAATGAAAAAAATAAGACTATTGGGAGTGTGCAAAGCTGTTGAGAGTTACGCAATGCTATTGGACATGACTGTTTGCTTGCTTTTGCAAGTGTTTTTTAACCAAAGATGGTGGTTGGTTCACAATGGCCATTGGGTGATAATAATGGTCATTTGAGATTCACAATGATTATGGAGACCGACCGAATCAAAATGAGGAACTCGCAAGTAACATAATGGTTGTTGAGAGAAATGCAATGACCATTGGCCATATTCAAATCTTAGTTTAAAACATAAATTTTCAAAGTTACAACTATTTTGAAAACTTATATGATGAATGCTATTAATCAAATTCAATGAAATAATCAAGAATGCAACTAACACATAGATAGTTTAATTAACATCATACATAATTAAAATATTTAGCTATTGAAAACTTATCCCAAAGAAATTTTCAAGTATTATCTTAAACCTTTCATAATGTATGTTTTTAAAGACCTCTTAACCAAGGGTTTCGTTAAATAAAATACAACTTTAAAGATGAGGATAACTCTCTCACTCAAATAATAAAACACCTTAAAGTATAATCACAAAGTATGCTTGATCTTATTAAGAATATTGAGAGAATATCTGAAAAACTTATTCTTCAAACTCTATTTTAAAGATAACACTTGAAAGCTTTAAAACAATGAACTTCTCTTGATTACTATATCACTATTGGTTTTCCCTTTTGATTTGAAAATAGCTTTCACAATAGAATACTTACCTAATGGAATAGTTTTCTTTTTGTTTTTGTTGATAGATGATCTTTTTATATGTTGAAACAAAGAACTAGCCATTAGAAAGAAAGTTGTCACTTCATATTACAACTGAAGATAATCAACGCCCATTAGGAATTCTCCACACTTGTTATTGAATCATCAACCATCATTGATTTCATGAAAATGGGTGGTTGTCAAGCTAAATACAAGTTCAATGGTCATTGGTACTAATGAAATGCCTGTTGGGACTAGTTATCAGAGAGAAGTTTATCTCAACACTCATTCTTTAACTTTCTCATTTGTTTATACAACTAACTTCAATAGTTGTTTGATATTCTCAATGCATGCTAGGCTTTAATATCAATCCCTATTGAAATATGAATAATGCTTATTATAGAAGATCTTTAACAATACTTTTGTAACATCTCTATCCCTATTCATTGACATTACCACGTGAATATATTCATTGCACAAATGATATGAAATCACATATGAGTATATGCATTGTATCAAATAATATGAAATCTTACATGAACATATGCACAGGATAAATAATCATTTAAACATGTGAATTATAAAAACACAACAATGACAATTTCATCGTTGCATTTGAGATACTTGAACATATATGTAGTGTTTGCATAATTATATGACAAATTATTTCATGTTGTGTACTTATTATGGTATAAAAAATAATGGTGTTTGAGAGCTCATCTAAAAATATAAAGAGCATCTAGAAATTAGAGAATGGACGAAGGTGATAAAGGAATGAAGAAAAAGGATTAAAAGCAAATTGTTTAACTTTCAACCAATAGGAACAAACCACCAATCTTTTGTCCTATTAGAGTAAGAATACAAATTATAATTATCTGCCATTATGGGCTGGAAAGAGAAGGGATAAGGTTGAATTACACCAGATGAAAGAGAGAGAGAGCTAAGGAAGAAAGAAAGAAAGGAAGAAAGGAAGAAGAAGAAGAAGAAGAAGGAGAGGAAGAAGTGTGGGCTGCCTAAGGTTTTCCAATTCTGGGACAATAGGTAAGTAATTTATCTTATTCTCAACTGAAATTAACCTCCCATGACATGTTAATCATGCATGGTTAGTGAGAATTATGGAGTAATTGAGGTAGAGCTCTTGGATGGAAGTTATAAACCAAGAGAATAATAGCTGATTCTGTTGATTTTGCTGTTAGAGCAGAATTTTACACCCATGATTTCATAACCTTAGAAGAGGAATTGGGGAAAGTGAAAAACATGAAAGTTGTAGGGTTATGTCATCTCTAAACATCTATTAACCAGTTTTGATTGATTGTCTTTGTGGGAAGAGATATGGCTCATTGATTGGGACTGACTCTGTACTCGGATAACACACCACCTTTCTTTTTAATTCGGTTTTCCAAGAATTTGATGACCATAGACTCAGAATTTGATAATGGTCCAAACTTGAAAGTTGTATATTTATGTATGATCTACATACCTGAGAAATATTGCTACCAAATCAGGCATGGTTGCTGAGATATTGTCCCTTTATCATGACTGGTTGTCAACATGTTATGAACCTATTTGTCCAGAGATTGGTACTTTGTTTTGGTGACCTTATAGACTGAACTGGATAATGAGTAAAACATGAAAAATATTCATTTATATGTTTTTTAACTGATGGTATAATATTATGGATTTGTACAATTTGAGATACACCCAAGAGAGTAAGACCTACTCAGACTGGGAGGACACTACAACAGGGCAAAACTTAAAAATTCACCACATTTTATGTGTATCTGATATTAGGCTGAAATTTGAATATGTTGTCCCATTAGATGTCTAGTTTATTTGAAAAAAAGAATCAAGCCATTTGGATAAGTATATTGGGAGTTACTATTGTGACAATGTAGCAAGCTCAGGCTGCCATATAAGGAAAATATGTATAAACACTAGGTACACTTGCATGAATCATGCCATAACTGCATACCAAGCATTCATAATCATTTTGATATACTTATACCATTTATTTATCAAATGTTAGGATCTCAATACTTTGAAGAAGCCCTACCATAAAGGTTGGTCACATCAAAAGGTGAGTAGAAATAATAATTTGATTCAATGAGTGTATGTGATAATTGTATGATATGATTATACTCTATTACATGTATATATGATTGAATTGTTACATGTTACATGGAAATAATA
>CATIWR010193664.1:0-10982 GCA_949677035.1 Omphalea diandra
GTCAAAGTGTATAATTCGTTTTCTAAGGTTTTAAATAATTTGTTTTCTAAGGTTTTAACAAAAACTTGATAGCAACATCATAAAAAAGACTAAGAGGCAACCATATTTGTATGCATTGGCCATGAAAGCTATGACCTAGAAGCAAAATGAGATAAACAAAACTAAAACCCAAACAAATAGGAAGTAATAAGACAAAGACCCTTCCCAAGAAAATTACTGCAGGACACTTGAATACATACTGTTTGAAGACCTTCTCGTTCAAGCATCAATGTTGAACGAACATGTAATTGAACTGCTGCATAGAACTGCTTTTCAGCAATGAGTTTCTCAATACAAGATGGAACCTGAATCACGTACAAACAACAGACAAAAACAATATGTTCTTCAAAATCACCAGAACACAAAAATAGTACATGAAATGTGATCTCTCAATACTAATGAAATGTGATCTCTCAATACTTAGTGAAAATGACAAGTTATAAATGGAGAGACATACGGAAAGCATATCTAAGTCTACCTGGCAAAAAAAATTCCTAACCAGATGTGCTAGTGGAGTAAATCTACATCACACTAGTCAAGAAAAAGTTTGAATGTGAATTCAGACTAACCTTAGCTATGCCCTCAATTTGATCTAATAGTGAGATTATGTGCCGCAGCGTAACAGATCGATACCATAACTGATGCAATTGTTTGTTTCGGGCACCAAGGCGCTTCTTTGCTTCAGCCAGATCAACCTTTAGTGTAGCAATACTTTCTGCAGATTCACTAAATAACCGCAAGATCTGAAGAAAACAACGAGCAAAAACAATCTAAAACAAAAGAACCAACTCAAATTTTCTAAAATTTAAAAGAAGCAAGAGGGGTGGGGGAACAGAGGAAACCAACATATACAGGATCTTTTGCAAGGTTAAGTTATGTGCACAAAAAGCACTTAAGCAGATACAGTTGCCATATCATGACAAAATCAAAAACCTAAGCAGAAAAGGCAAATCAAGATAAACTCCATTTACAATTTCACTCACTTCATATGCCGCTTAATTCCTCCATGAGTCCATAGTTTAGCACATTTTACCAAAAACATTAACTGGGACCTTATAATAGTATGGAAACCCTTATAAAAAGTGAATATTAGAAGTAAATTAAAGAAAATAAAAGGACAGATTAAAGGACTTCTTAAACAAAAAATGCAAAAACTCAGGTGTGACCAGTATTGTTAACTGACAGATGGAAATGTAGGTTCTAATATAGGTTAATGCATTTCATTTTTCCTTTTTATTTTTTTTTTTTAATGGAATTCTGGAAAAGAACTGCCTTCTAACATAGAGCCATTTTCTGTAAAAATGATCTAATTATAGTTCAATCACAAAAAACACTTTTCATCGACCAAATTTCCTATCAGCCTCAAACTCCAATAAATGCAAGAAAATGCTTATGAGAAAATACTTTCTGCACACTGTTGCTAGAATTGTATGATTCACGAGTCGAATCATACAATTCGAGTCGATTCATCACAATGGCAATACAAATCTACTAAGTGAATTGAAAAGAAACTTGAATTGGAAGTGAATCCACTGAATCAGAAGCAAATCAACTGAATTGGTATGAATCGGTTGATTCCATCAATTCTATCCTATTGAAGGAAAAAAAACAAAAACACAGTCATATAAATTAAAAAAGAAAGGGAAAAAAACTTGACACTGCAAACTTTTTGTTTACCTTCACAAATAATTTCAACCATTGAAACAAGAAAAAATTCTTGAAATACCAAAATACCAAACAAAAAGAAAGACCCGGAACCTGTCATGCATGTCTACTCTTCCAAACTAATGGCATATTGGACAGCTTAGGTGGATTTCTGATTTTTGAGTTGTGACTTACTCAGACAAAATCCAACAATACTTTGTTATTATTATTATTATTGTTTCCCTATTCCACTGCCCATTTTCTTATCTTTTTTGACTTCTGTTTCATTTTTCTTAACTGATCATTTTGTGAAAATTTAATGTTGTCTATCCAGCTGCACTGTAGATTATTATATTTTTTTCTATGTTCAAAACTTGATGGAAGATTCCTGCAAATGCAAAAGACTTTTACAAAGTTTATAACTTTTTTTAACATTGCTACAGGATAATTAATTTTTTAATGATGTTCATATGAGATAAATTTTTATTTATGTTCATATGATATATATATATACACACACACACACACACTCCCTCCGTCTCAAAAAGGTTGTCCATTATTTCTTTTTGGGATGTCCCAAAATACATGCCTACTTTTATTAATTATAATCAATTTTCCTAATTTACCTTCATTATTTACTAAACTAATAAAGTACATTTGTTTTCTCATTAAATATAATTAAGGTATGAATGGAAAGATGTATTTTAAATTGTGAGTTGGCAAAGTATTAAATATATTTCTTTAAAATAATGTGAAAAATGGTAAGTGACAACCTTTTTGCGATAGAGGGAGTATATATTAGTATTAAAATTTCATTTTGAATCTTATGATTCAATTCTCGATTCATGATTCATAAAATGAGGATTTGATTGATTTGACAACTATATTTATGCAAAACAACTAGAATCCAAATTTGTTGTGGCTTTAAGACAATACTTCCAATACAAAGGGAAAACTCAACTCTATCAGAGTATTATACTACTTTTCACATAATATTTTGGTGCAAACATTATAAAATTCTATTAGCTGGAAGATAAACAGACAGCAATACCTAACAGAGGAAAAATCCAACACCATGTTTTGTCAGCATCCCCAAGCATAGTACAAAAATCCAGTTGCAGTTCAAATTATAATTACTTAACAATACTACTAGAACAGTATGCATATGTTCCAAGATATAATAAAGCACGTGACTTTTTTCCTTTTTTTTTTTAACATATTAGCTAATCATATCAAATTTAGAAAAGAACAGACAAAAAATTTTGATTGTTTCATAAATATTGTAAAGCAAGATTTTGGATAGACCACCCTGAAAACTTGGAAAACTAAATATCATTTAAATTAATCAAGAATAAGAACTTTAAGAAACCTGAGAATAATTTTGAATTGCTTTATTGAAGCCACTGTGATAAGCATGCACAACTTCATCCACAACATCCTCAACAACATCACTTTGTTCCTTCAAAATTTGGACTTCACCTTCACGATCTTTAGATGTCAAAATATGGACAACATGAGGTAAGGAGTCAAAGCGTGCAGCAGCCCAACTTTCATCTATTCTTGAAAGCTCCTCCCTCAAATACTGTATTTATTAAAGTAGCACAAGAAAGAAAATTGATATGATCAAGAAGAAGAAAAAAAAAACTCTAAAGAATATGTACAGTATAGATGACACCTTAAGCCTTTAAAGCAATACAATGAGATAGTAATTTGAGCATTGAGGGCATTTTTCAATATTAAAGTTCCAAATTACACTTCTGTAATAACTGCTATCATTCATATATCCCAGAAAATAGGTGGAAAAGAATGCCTCGTAATTTACAAGAGAGTAACTACCCTTCATCTGTAGGTAACCGAGAATTTTCATCCAGATCATCTAGCTTTTAAAAGATAAAAATCTAATAGCCTTGATAATGGAGACTCCTAAATCATTTAGCACTAGTTTACATGGCTGACACTACCTTCCTTAATCTTGTTCCAATAAATGGCATGGCAGCACATGCATTTATCTCTTGTTGCAGGTTTCTAACAATATGATCCATAATTCATGCGTCAAAACAACATCATCCAGGTTACACTATCCCAAATCAAACAACATAACCACCAAAGCACACAAAAATCAAGCCAGTAGAAAAACCAATCAAAAAGACCTACCTCTTTATCAGGAGGAACAGGCAATCCATCAAAAAATCCCATCTTACGCCCCTTCCACTTCAACAGCCGTCACAAAACCAACTTATACGAGCAAAGCTTGTTTGCTTTATCTCTGGCTGCCGACACAGCCTCAATTTCACGAGTAAAAAAATTCACTATGCTGCAATGATGGAAAAGGGGAAAAAAAATCATTATATAAAATCGCCATTGGTACAATCAAAGTACACCAATCAATCATTATATATCATCAATAACTTCAGCGAAACCTATATACACAATAAAGCAAATGTTCCACAGGACCAAATGTAATCAAAATAGACCATTGAATCGATCCAGATCGCAGGTCCCTAAAATGGTGGATCCTAATTCCACAGAAGAATAACAGAAACGTGACGGGAAAGAATAAAAAATTTTCAAACGAACAATTGTATAAAAATTTTACCAGATTTTATTCGAAATGTTTGAAGAATCCTTAATTTTGTTGAGCAGTTGGGTCTTGATTTGATATTAGATCGGCAGTGATGAGTTCGATTCTTCAAATACTTGAGCTGTAGAACCTTCTCTCAACTCTCTAACACCATATTAGAGGGAGGAAATAGTTGATTCATTGAGGAGAGACAGAGCTAGAGAAAGAAAAAAAAAAATAAAAGTTTATTTTAAGGGAAATGTGAATTTTACGAGAAAGATAAATTTTACTCTCTTATTCTTTGGATTCGTGTTTGCGGTAGAAAATTATTTTTTTATAAATTTACTTCATTTAATTTAATTTAAAAAGTATTTATTGCATAATAAATAATATATATTGTTACAAATTATTTAATTTATTTTTTTAGGAAATTTTGTATTTATATGTATATTTAAAATTATTAATTTAAATATACATATAAATATATATATATATATATATATATGTACAGAAGTTAAATTATATATATATATATATATATATATATGTACAGAAGTTAAATTATATTTAAAATTATTGATTCTGGCCTTATAGCAGAATCTATAAGGCCAGAAGTTTTAATATATTTAAGTTTCATAATTCTCAGCTTCTTTTATTTTTTTTTTTCCCCTTAGAACTGTTATTCACAGAATATGTGGAAGAAATTTTTTTAACACCAACCATGAAAAAAATTGTTTAAGATAACCAGGATTTTCTTCTCCTTTAACTAGGATTACATTTGTTAGTTACAAAAAATTAGGACAAGCATATTTCTATTTGAATGAGAACTTAAATAATTAATAAGAAAATTAACATATAATCATAATAATGTTTCCAAATTGTATCCAAATTCTAAAGGAAATAAGAAAATAAGAAAAGGGAAAAAATATTGCAAATAAATTTGAACTAGGATTTGCTCAAAATTTATCAGCTTCTTTTTCTGCTATGTGAATTTTTTTTGGTGTTTATGTTGTCATAATTAATATTTTAAAAATTAAATTAAATCAGTAAAATCAAAAATTTAATCACTAGTTAGTTTGATTAAAAATTTAGATTGATTTTTAAAATTATTTTTATTTTTATGTATTATAAATATATTTCTATTTTATAGATATTTTTATATATTTTTATAATTATTTTAATGATATTTTCATAAGTTTTTGTTTTAAAACTATTAAATCAAATTGATTGAATTAATTTATTAATTAAACTAAAAATTGGTTAATTGACCAATTTATTAATCATCCTAATTTTAAAAATATTAATCATAAGAAGATTTAGATAGCCTTACTAAGAGAATGAGAGATTTTATTCATTTAAACAATTATAGTTGTTTGGTACATGAGATTACTTAACTAAAACAATTATAGTTGTTTGGTACATGAGATTACTTAACTAAGTCATAATATTAGTAAATAACATTATGTTTGTTATGGATCATTATAAGGTATCATAATGACATCTTATCACTTTATAATCATTATGATCTCATATGTATATCATTTAATTGCAATCGTTAGTTTTTTTATTAGACAACTAAAGGTAATATAGTTATTTTGTATTTGTATATCTTCCCAATGCTATCTAAACAAAGACAAGATATGCATAAAAATTCAATTAGCTAAAAAATATTTTATTATATTACTTTTATATTAAATTAGTATTTTCACTTTTTATTTTTTCTATGTTACTATGAGTGTTTGTTTGAAAACAAATTCATTTTTTCAATTTCAATTAGTGTAGGTTTCTTAAAATAAAATCAAAACTTCAAATTGAACCAAAATGTTCCCTATATAAATTGGTAGTCTTACCTTCCATAATAGCCAAAATGCAAAGAGCAATCCACTTCTTTATTATATATTCAAAAAATAATAAATTTGATTTATTATAATATATAATAATATATTTTAATTTTTATGTATTACTTTGTGCTATAATTCTTAAATATAATAACTTAAACTAATTGATGTCTTCACTCAATTAAATAACCTTGCATTATATATATATAATTGGATATAATTTTTGAACCATTTTAATTATTATGTTAATCAATTGAAATCACATAAAATCACTTCAATTTGTTTATTATTCATAAATAAAAATAATTTAATATTGTTTTCTCTTAATTTACCTTTATTAGCAACATTGATAATGCACAATTAATTATAAATTTACATTTTCAATACAAATTGAAAAAATATAAAAACACAAAATTAAATTTATAATGATAATATAAGAAAAGATGTAAATATAAAAGATAAAATGCTCATCATGCTAAGCTGGTAGTTCCGACCAATAAAAGTTAGACAGTTAGCAAGCCTCTTAATAGATGTTTAATATTTTACCAAAAAATAAAGGACAAAAGGTTAATTGGCTCTCAAATTTGCACTAAATGTCCAAAAAAAAAGCCTAAATTCATTTTGGCAGTCTAATTAAGCACATAGTTTATAATTTTTTATTCAAGTGAACCTTTTTTTTTTTTGTAAAATTAATATTCATATTTATAAATGATAAAATGCCATTTAGTAATTTCAAAATTTTAACTCTAAATTAGAATAAGCAGCAATCACCAAATTTTAGTGGAGACTGTCAAACAAACCTAGAAATTTCAAGTTTGAGGTCTGTTAGCAGGGACTTGACTTCTTATTTACCATAAGATTAAAATCATCTTGAATGTACGCATCATCAACTTCATAGAAAATTTATTTCCTTAGAAATTGCAAAATTATGAGATCTAAGACGTGTCATCCCTATCATAACCATTGCTTTTTCATGCACACAAAAGGCAAACTCAGGATCTAAGCACAAAAACAATGATAATACCACGATAAATTAGTCATCTTTTCAACCATCTTTAACAAACACAAAAAAGTATCAGCGGCATAATCTTAAAATTTGTGCAAAAAGTAATATCCATAATATTTTTTATTTGGTATGTACAATACAAAAGAAAATAAAGAAACAAACACTGCAAAAAAGAAGCATATTACTTATTATATTCAATTTATTTAATTTTATTACATGCTATTCATTGACTTTAAGTATTTTTATGAAATATAATATTTAAATATTTAATTTCTCTGAATGCTTTATTAATTCAAATAAATTATCATTTGCTATAAATGACAATTAAAAATAATAGTAAAGTAATTTCAATTTCAAAAATTATATCCAATTTTATGTGTATCCCATGTGATAAAAAAAATATGTGTGTGTGTGTGTGTATATATATATATATATATATATATATAAGGTGATTTAATTGTGTGAAGGATATCAATTAATTTAAAGTTACCATATTTAAGAATTATAGATACAAAGTGATGCATAAAAAATTAAAATATATCATTATATATTATAGTAAATTAAATTAATTATTGTTGAACATTATAACAAAGAAGTGGATTGCTCTTCATATTGTGCCTACAACATTATGAAAGGTGAAAGTATCAATTTATATAAGGAACATAGTGGCTTTATTATTGATTAGTTTCAATTTGGAGTTTTGATTTTCTTTTTAAGAAATCTAGATTAATTGAAATTGAAATAATGAATTTGTTTCTAAAACAAATACCTAATATAGATTTATTGTAAAGCAAAAAATATATATATATATATTTTACAAATATAAAAGTGATATAGTAAAATAATTTTTCAGCTATTTAGATTTTGGGCAAATATTGTTTTCATTTAAACAGTATTTAAAAATGATACAAAGGCAAAATACCTATATTACGTTAGTTATCTAATAAAAAAATTAATGATATGATTAAATAATACAAACCTAAGGATTATGAGTACAAAATAATAGAGTGTCATTGATAATTAGGATTAAATACCACAAATCTAAGGGTCATGATTAAAAAGTGGTAGAGCGTCGTTATGATACTTTAGAATTACCCGTTTGGTACATCTTATAATTTTATATATATATAAAGCAGATCAAATGTTCCCAAAATTTATCAAGTGGCATCCTAAATATATGACAAGTGACATTTTTCATTTAAATGACATCCTAAAGCATATGATAAATGACATTTCATTCTAAGAGTTTATGTCATAAATTATATGATTAAATTAAATGGATAATATACACTTAATTGCGACCACAACTTATGTGGTCGCTATATTGTGCATATTATGCACTTAAATAGCGACCACAACTTATGTGATCATTATTTAAGTGCATATTATACTCTTATATCAACCACATCAAATGTAGTCATTACATAAGTGATGATTTTCATCGATATAGCGACTGCATACCAATGTGATCGCTATATAAAGGAATTGTATTACCAAATAGTGACCACATATGATGTGATTGTTATTTGGTAATAAACTCTATTACTTTAATGATCACTTTTTGCGATGACTATTTAAAGAGCATAATTTGTATTCTTTAAGCAGTTGTTGTACATGGCGCCACCTTATTACACCAATTTTAGTGACCACATTATTGTGGTCACTTATTTATCTACAATTTTGGAGCACATGATAGTTGCTAAATCACTTGCCTTTTTTGCTCCATTTTTAGCAACCACTTAGAGATCACATCACATGGCAGTTATATGATATGTCATTTTGTGGTTGCTATTTGGTCACAAATAGTAGCTAATTTCACTATCACTCTTTCTAACTCTAAATGATAACGGATTGATCGCTAAGTGGTAGTTAAATAGCAATCAAATTCATGTGCTAGCTAAATGCGGTCTATAATGTAGTGGGAGTTGTAGCAAGGGAAAGATAGTTGATAACATATAATTATATGTAACTTTAGTTTCATACCTGGTTTCTTACACTAACTCTCAAAGTTTTACTCTATTGTACTATTCAGTCATCCATTTTTTAAAATTATACTAAAACATCTCTGCATTTTATTTCTGTTATATTCTATTATAATGTTTGTTAAAATCATATGAAATATTCATATTACTCTTTAATTTCATTTGAATTTTTTGTTTTTACCAACAATCCAAAAACAATATATTTTAAATCCTCAAACTTTAAACAATATGAGTTTAGGATTAAACTCTTAAATCTTCAAACAAAAATCAAAACCAACAAAATAATACCAAGAAATTAAATCAAACAATAACACAAATCAAGAAAGATTGATTAATATCCAAAAATAACATATTGAATCCATCAAAATCACATCAATAACAATAGTAACAACAAACGTAACAAATCAATCCAATAATTAAAATGAAGAGCAAATCAAAAGAAAGCACAACAAACACTCCCAACAACAAATGCAACAAACACATCAAATCGAATTAAAAAGAAAAGAAAAAAATTGAGAAAAGAACCAACAATAATTGAAAACAAACTCAACCTAACAATTTTCAATCATCAATGACAAAATCATGATTAACAAAAGAAAACAATATAATTCTCACCAAAATTAACTCATTTCAATTTGCAAAATCTACAAATGAAACCACGAAATTGCAAACAAAGTCTGCAAAATCGCAAACAATCCATTGCTCCATTCTCCTTAACCTCACTACCCAAAAACCCATCAAAATTAGAAACCCATCAACACAAAAAATAGAATCATAACTCAAATTCAATTTGGAGAAGAAAAATAAAAGAAACAAAATAGACAATGATCGAGACCACTTTTTTTCATGATGCTTTGACTTTCTTTTTCTGCTTTTATTTCCTCTCTTCTTGGATTGACACCTATCTTCAACAAATTTTAACCTTGATCTCTCACTAGAGTAATGTATATATATATATACACCAGTGAATCCACCTTCTCCCACTCATTCAAACCCGTATCATCCACCCATAAAACACTATTCTTCTCCTGCTTTGAGGACATTTTCTTATAATTACCCTGATGAGAAACTAAAAGAAAATTATTGGATTACTAATTGTTCTTTTTGTTTGTGTCTTTGAATGAAATAAGTCAATTTGATTGTTGATGGTTGAGTTTGATAATTGTTCCTAAGGGTTTTTTTTGGATTTTAAGTAAAATATTTATTTTTTTTTTTTAACTTTTGCATATTTGACTAACGGAAAAACCCATTAAAATTAATAGATGTTCATTTTGATATAACAAAGTCTAAATATAAGGATATTTTAATATAATTTTTGAAAATGAGGGACTAAATAGTGTATTATGATAAAATCCAGTGAATTCAATGTATTTAACCCTTTAAAAAATTATATACACACATATATTGTGCATAAGTTATATATGTTTAGATATGTTTAAATTAATGTAAATAATTTAGTTATATATATATATATATATATATATATATATATATATATATATATATATATATATGCATAAATTACATCTAGTAAAATATAAATCATACTCTCTCTCTCTATATATATAAAGAAATCTATGTTAATTTTAATACATACACATTACCTATGTAATAAAAATATAAGAATAAAATTTAACAAATGAATTATATACTAATGTATTTATTTAACTACACTAAATGTAAGCTATATGTGTTTAAATATCTTATATCCACACATTATATATGCATAAAACTATATATAAGTTATACATGCTTCTATATGCTTAAATATGTTAGATTAATGTACATCATTATATATATATATATATATATATATATATATATATATATATATATATATATATATATATATATAGATTTTATTAATAAAAAACATATATATGCTTTATATAATATAGTTTTTTTTGTATAAC
>CATIWR010193677.1:0-20505 GCA_949677035.1 Omphalea diandra
TATATATATATATATATATATATATATTAAACCAACAATCATTGGCTATGCCAACATTATAGGCTATCCTTGATTTTTTTTTTAGAATTACAAAAGATATTTTTATCTATAAATAATCATCTAATTTCTATAAAAAAATAATTTTATGATTTAAAGTACCAATAACAAATCAATATGTAACACTATTAATAATTGTATATTAGTTCAATTTTAAAATCATGGTTTTATTTTTACTATAAATTTTTTTTTATCACTCTTTATTCTTATCAATTATGAAGATTTTCATCAGATATAATGTTATAGCGAGATTTGAACTGAAATATACCAGAATAAATTTGAGACACGAAACCTAATAATATATCGTCATATATTACTAAAATCAATCTCAAACTATTAAAATTCTTTAAAAAAAATAAAAATTCTCACTAACAGAGAAATTAATAAATCTAAAATAAAAATTCTCAAAAGAGAAACAAAATAAAATAATAACTAATAAATAAAGTAAAATAACTTAATTTATTAAGAAAATAAAGAAATCAAATAGAAAAAGAATTTGGCAGCGTTAAAATATACCCAAAACACTAATATGTTTGATACACAAGAAATACAAATAAAATAGAATTTCAATCCTATTTTCTTATTTGATACGTTAATTTAGTTCAAAAATTTAAGTTTCACTATTTTTCTTATATATGAATATACTAAATAAAAATATTGAAATTCTAAAATACTTTGTGTTAAATTAGGATTCTATTTATTCATTAATGTAACCATACACGTCAAAAAGAAAAGAGTTGTCTTCACCAGGCTATCTTTGGTATGAAGTGGTTAGGCGCCATAAAAGAAATGAGATTAAACCAACAATCCTTGGCTCTATATCTTGAGCATTAGAAAGGTATGATGGGAAGATGAATGAAAACGTCAATTAACGGAAATCTCTGGTTGTTGCCAAATTGATACTGTATCATTTTTAGGCCAATAACTTAATCATTTACAGCTAATTTGAAATTTCAACCATCTATCACAATTCATAACTCACATTCACCAATGCAAAACCAAACAAACAGAACAGCACATCCCCACTTCAGGCTTCACCATTCAAACCAAAACCCAAGTCCAACCATTCCAAACCAATCTTTCTATGAGAATCCTTCCGTACCCACAAGCCTTCTCATCTGTGCCTTCCTCAATTCCCATCATAAAGTTCTTACCTTTTGGAGCAAGAATGAGAGAAATTCTTCACATCCAAGGAGGGCAATGTGGCAACCAAATTGGAGCTAAGTTTTGGGAAGTGGTATGTGCTGAGCATGGCATTGATGCCACTGTTAAGTACCATGGGAATTCCGGACTCCAGCTTGAAAGGGTGAATGTGCATTACAATGAGGCGAGTGGCGGCAGGTATGTGCCTAGGGCTGTCTTAATGGATCTTGAGCCTGGCACCATGGATAGTGTCAGGACCGGTCCTTATGGTCAGATTTTCAGACCTGATAATTTCGTTTTCGGTCAATCTGGTGCTGGAAATAATTGGGCTAAAGGGCATTAAACTGAGGGAGCTGAGTTGATTGATTCTGTGCTTGATGTTGTTCGCAAAGAAGCTGAAAATTGTGATTGTCTACAGGGTTGGTTCTTTTAAACATAAATGAATTCTCTTTCAATATACCGGCTTTTGGTTCTTTTTATTGCTCAATTTGGTATTGTTTGAAGTGCAGGATTTCAGGTTTGTCATTCTTTAGGAGGAGGAACGGGATCTGGCATGGGCACTCTTTTGATCTCAAAGATCAGAGAGGAATACCCAGATAGAATGATGCTTACTTTCTCTGTGTTCCCATCTCCTAAGGTCTCTGATACAGTCGTTGAGCCTTACAATGCGACTCTTTCTGTCCATCAGCTTGTTGAAAATGCAGATGAATGTATGGTCCTTGACAATGAAGCTCTATATGATATCTGCTTCCGCACCCTCAAACTCACCACTCCAAGGTGTAAGATTTCCAAATTGTAGCATTTCACTTCCTCTTTCTTGTGTGGTCTAAATCCAAAACTGATGTTCGTAATTTTCATTTTGTTCCTGCAGTTGGCGATTTAAACCGTTTGATTTCTGCTACCATGTCTGGAGTTACATGCTGCTTGAGATCCCAGGCCAGCTTAACTCTGACCTGAGAAAACTAGCTGTGAGTCTCATCCCCTCCCCACGACTTCATTTCTTCATGGTAGGTTTTGCTCCTCTCACCTCCATTGGTGCTCAGCAATACACAGCCCTTTCCGTGCCCGAGCTTACCCAACAAATGTGGGATGCAAAGAACATGATGTGTGCTGCTGATCCACGCCATGGTCGTTACTTGACAGCCTCAGCAATGTTCAGGGGCAAAATGAGTACTAAGGAAGTGGATGAGCAGATGATCAATGTTCAAAACAAGAATTCTTCCTACTTCGTAGAATGGATTCCAAACAATGTCAAATCAACATTTTGTGATATCCCTCCAACTGGCCTGAAAATGGCATCCACGTTCATTGGAAACTCAACATCGATTCAGGAAATGTTCCGCCGTGTGAGTGAGCAGTTCACAGCCATGTTCAGGAGGAAGGCTTTCTTGCATTGGTACACTGGGGAAGGTATGGATGAGATGGAGTTCACTGAAGCTGAGAACAACATGAATGATCTGGTCTCCGAATATCAGCAGTACCAACATGCTACAGTTGATGAGGACTATGAAGAAGAAGTTGATGAAATTCATGACATGTGATGTTTATCTTATGCTATCATCTTGAACAGGCATGTTTTGGATTGCTGAGTTTGTGGTTGTGGATTTGAAAGTACAAGTACTGCAACTTGAACGTGTAAGTATTGCAACTTGGTCAGCAGTCTCAGGCAACAGAGTGGGATTGTGCTGGATAAAAGTACACTGAAATATTAGATCGGGGATCAGATTTTTGGTTTTTTTTTCTTGGACCTTTGGGGAGAAGGGAACAAGGATTTTCCAACAAGGACTCTATTATGTGTAGATACAAACCTTATAGATATATAGGATAACAGAGAATGCCTCTCTTCCCTCCATCAAATGTTGCATTCCCAGAAAGTATACCAACATACTATCATTAGATCCTGCTTTAACAGGAAAATAAGTCATTGTCACCTTCTTTGTGAAGCAGAAATACATATAAAAAGCTATATTGAGAAAATGTACACTTGGCAAGCATTCCATGGCTATTGGATATGCACATGGAGGCCTCAACAAGATCAAAAGAGTTTCAATACACCAGTTCCATCCTTCATCAGGAATTTCACTTTGCATGCTTTCAAATTTTTAGATATGTTGAGATTAGAAGTTAAGAATTCTATAAATCGCGGAAAAATAAACAGTTATTAGTAATCATCCCAATATATGAATCAGTGGAAGAAGAAAAGAAGTGAAGCTGGTAGTAGTTCCTAAAAATATAGAACATAAACTACGATAGTACAGTCACGTAATAAACATTTGAATTAGGTCAGTGTCCGTGGATTTGAGAAAGACTTGGCAAGTGGAATTTAATTAGTTAATTCACTTATGCAACCACCCATTCATAGCAGAAAAAAGTCACTATAAAAACAACAGAGTGAGATATGAAATTCTGAATGCTCCAATCATTAGATAAATATGAAACAAAACCTACATTTGAACAATTGATCATCAGTTACAACACATCAAAACCTGCAAACACAAGTACAAAAAAAAGAACCCGAGTTTACAACACAAAAACATCCAAAACAAACCCCACCTCCAACGAGCCTACTGCTTGCCATCTTCGATGGTTTTGTCTATAGCTATTTTCACTTTCTTGAATTCAAAATCCACAGGCTGCACAGAACACTCCTCAGGCACCACTACCGCCGGTCGCCTATTGCCAAAAACAGTCCACAGATACAAGACGAGGAATGCCCCTAGTGCTCCACAAGCAGTACCAAAGATCATTACAGCAAGCAGTCTCAAAACACAAGCACTCCGCTTATGAACTGCCACAGGTTTCACATTCTTAGCAAAAGTCTCTGGATCCAGTGGCTCAGAATGCATCCATTGCGGAACATGCCTTAGCTCAAAGCTCCAGGAATAGATATAAGATGCATGAGATGAATTCCCATTCGATGAGCTCAAGCCAATAAAAATGCCCTCATGCTTCCACAATCTTGATAAATCAATTGGATACGAAAGCAATGGATCCATTGGCTTTCTATCACCCAATTGACTCAACCTAACCTCCAATCTCTTCGAACCTGCTTCGTAATCAATCCAAGAATTCAATCTCTTCTTCCCATTATTCAATACCATGCTAACAGACGAACCATTTCTCACCTTAACTGATACAAAACCACCATACTTAGCATCCCTCCTTGTATCAAATTCAACAGCAACAATTCCAGAATTACTTCGCTCTGATCTGGAAGAAACCCCAAAAGGGAAATTCGCAAAAGCACTGACATTTAAAGCATCAGACACTATAACAAAAGCCAAGCCATATCCACTCTCTGGAGACAACAAGAAAGAGAAATAAGTGGAAAAAGAAACAAAAGACCCCAATTTTCCTTCAACAAGCTTAATGGGTTTCTTGTATATGACTCGGCCTGCACTGGAAGTTACTGAGCGAGTAAGTTGAAGTGCAGAACCATTACCAGCAACACTAGCATCACCATAAACAGCAATGTTGAATTCAAAGTTGGGATTTTTATCAAAACGATCGAAAGAAAAAGTGGGATTTAGGCGTGCTGCAGACAGGAAATTGAGGTGGAAAATGAGGGAATACAGAGCAATGAAGTAGAGAAAAATAGAAGACAAGGCCATGGCCGAACTTGGTACGAGCAGAGTGTAGGTATTGCTTCGTGTATGAGGGAGGGAATTTAGGGTTTCTGAAAGGAACCCATTTCCAAGTTGGCGAAAAATTTAGCTTTTTTTTTAGTATAGAAAGCAGAGGAGGAAAGTGGCAGTAAAGAACAAGGAAGAGAAAGGTCGGGTTGGAGGTTGTGAAAATTAAATACGTTTACTCGTTTCTGCAACACTTCGGTTAACTTTTGTTTGAGTGGCAGCTGACTGAGGGAATATTATATGGAACAGTTTGCAACCATGCCCTTCTATTTTGCAAAATTTGCGAAGTGCATCATCAAACAAACAGTTTTCAAATGAAAAAGGCTGTAAGTTTCATGTCCACCAATGCACTCTTTCCTCTTTAATGCACTTGGCTTTTCCCTCAAAATGACACATGGACCAATAACATGGCCAGTGCATGACCCTAGTTCTTTTCACCTTTTTTTCCAGCATCTTTTTTTTTTTTTTAAAAAAAAAAAAGAAGAATGTACAAAGCAATTTTCTGATTCCACCCAAAATTTTATGAGCAATTCAATTTATTTTTTAGATTATATTTAAATATTTTATATTAAGATTTTTTTTTGAGAATATATATTAGAGTTCTTTACTTATTTGAAATTTTATATATTTATATTCTTTTATAATTTTGTATCCTCTTTATAGAGTGCAAATGATTAAAATCTTAATATATTCTATTTGTATTTCTCTTAGAATTTTTTACACAATATAAAAAGTTTTAAAGTTATATAATAAATATAAGAATAATGCAAATAGATAGAACTTTATAATATTTCTCACATATATACAAAATTTTTCTTTATTCATAAATTTAAACCGAATTAATCAAATTATGTAAAGCTTTACATTAATTTTTCTCATTTGATTTTTTCGTTATTAGTGCTATTTTCTTGGCAGAAAACGTTTGGGTTGTTACAGAAGAAGGAAGTATTTCATGGGGCCAAGAAGAAAAGCTTAGTGTGGTGTAGAGGAAGAGAAGCAGAGGACCACTGCCTAAATTGCACAGTGCGTGCTTGATAAATGGCATATCGAGTAAAACTGACATAAAATAAAATAAAATTATACAGAATGCGCACTGTGCGTACTTTAGCAAACTCTGTTCGCCCAAAAACTAATGTGAGCGTGATTTTGTCTTCTTGTTCTTAGTAAATTAATTTTGAGTAGGGATGCAACCCATCGAATTTTACTACGTTCAATGGAATTGGATTAAAATTTGAAGGATTTTGTTTAAATTTAAGCTTTAATTATATTCATAAGCTTTTAAAAAACTCATAAATATTAAAATATGTTCTAAAATTCTAAATTAAAATAATCTTAATCTAATAAAAATAATAAATTTTATTTTTTAAAGAAAGAAACTTAATATTCTAATTAAAATTAAAGGTTCATGCATTTTAATGTCAGAAAGTGAACATCTTCGTCTACTATTCATACAAATTATATAGGAATTTTACTTTATAATTTTTTTTTAATCTTATTGTTATCATATTTGATCATCTATATTTCCAGATTTAAATTTTTATTTTGTATATTGGACTTATTCTTATGATAATATAAAAATGCTTTAAAATTCAATTTCACAATATTTAAATTTATGCACTTTTAACTCTAAAAATGATCTATTCGTAAAATTTTTCATATATAAATAAATGTTAAAATTAACATGTTTACAAATTTTATATACAAATATTATTAATAAAGTTAATATGTTCATAATCATTCAATTATCAATTGATTTTTAATTTTGTTATTTAAATTTATTCATTTAACTTAAACAAATATAAATGAATTATTATCTAGTGTAGATATTAGTTTACCAACTCGATCTTAATTAACTTGATCTTAATTTTTTGTTTAAAAAAATAAAAAGAGAAAGTGAAAGGGACAAAAATTTAGTGATTCAAAATTAAAAATTTTGTAATTTTTCTGTTTACTTAAAAAAAATGGAAAGATGTAAAAAATAAAAAAAATCAATATATATATTTCTTTCAGTTTCTTACCATTTTCAGATATGCAAAGAATAAGTTTTTCTCTCATTCCCAAATAAAGGGCACGTATGATACCGAGTCATTAGAAGAGGGTCAGAGCGAGTGAGCGACCCGTTCCATTTTTCGCTGGTCATTAATTTCCCGTGGGGAGGAATTTTGTGTGCACGCACGTATCTGTTGGATGGTGGGACCCAGAGGAAGTAGCATTCAATTTCTACATTTATTATGGGCAACAAAGAATTGGTGATGTTTTTAATGAGGATGCTGACTCATGTTTCATCATTCAGTTGTGTAGTCGTGATAAATGGTGGGTCCGCTGGACATTGGGGACCACACCGGCTGTAACCAAGTGCTAGCTTCTATTAGTTATACACTAGTAGTTGTAGTTTGGATTTTTTAGTATTTAGTAATTGCAAAAATTTGTTTATAAAATATGATATAGCGAGTGTGACTCCATCAATTTTACCATAATACACTAATTTGTTCAATTTATTATGTACATCAAAGTAATTCACTCTTATGATTTTCCTTCACTAATTACGAAATCTTTTTGTTAAATTTACAATTGATTTGTTATGCAATGTCAAATGCAATTCTATCCTTAATCTTAACTTCTAGAAACATCTTTTACATTTATATTTAGGGTTTTTGGAGATTGGTAATACTAATACTAATAATAATAACAATGAAATTGGATAACTTCGATTAAAGTAATAAAGATTGTGTTGGATTAGAAAGATAACAGCCAAGAGTAATAGAGAGACAAAATTTAAAGAAACAATGATTATATCAAAGAGATTAAAAAGAATTTAAAAAATAGAGAAATCAAATTTATTGAGTTAAAAAAGATGAGTTAAGTAACAAAAATAAAATAAAATAAAATAAAGGACAGTGTGGAAGAAGAAATGATAAGCATTAGGGAAATTAAGCATAACGATTTCAAGGCATTTGAGATGCTAGTCTTAGGTCATGAGGGATATTCAAGAGGCAAGAGCAATTTGGGTGATTGCATTCAATACCATGATTTGGTGATTTACAAAAATGATGGTCATTATGAAAAAATTATGTCATTTCGTAAAACAAAATTTTAATAATTTATTTAAAATTAAATCAAATTAAATTAATGTAACTTAAAATTATATCGTTTTATAAAAAAATTAAATTATTTTCTTTTATTTAAAGTTCAATATGTTTTATTGTCTTATTATGTTGTATTATTTTTATTTTTAAAATATTTTATATATTTTATTAATTATAAGTAATATATTGTTAAATTAAAATTGATTACATTAAATGAATCAATTGAATTGAAAATTCTCCAATTGACTCATCAATAACCAGACCAATTTTTAAAACATTAATAATAGGATATAGGAATAGTCATTCAAATACTTGAAAGTAGTTAAAATTCTGACCATCTATTTTCTTTTAAAAAATTGCATGTAGAGGACAATTATATTGTTCTTGACAGGCGAAATCTTACTTCACGAATTATATCTATTCTTCTCGTCTTGGTGTGCTAAAAGAACTAAAACACAAAATCGATAGCTTGTAGAATATGGATAAATATAGTTCAATAAATAACGACTGTAGGAAGCTGGATCCCATTGCCAAGTGCCTGCCTTCCATAAAAGACAACGTTTACAACCGCGAGAAGTTGACCTGTTCCATGAGTATTAAAGTGGAAACGTTGGACCACTGATATTTTATGTGATCTTTCATTGGTACCTTGATTTAATCTTTGGCCGGTAATTATGGGCCCTTTCGTCTCGCCTGTGAGTACTTTATCAGATTTGCAATCTTGGCTAAGCCTTCTTCTGGGACGAAGTGAAAGTGGATGAGGAAGACAGAGAGGGAGGGGAAAATGAAAATATTCTCATTTATTTTCCTTTGGAAATATTATGAAAATAGGGACAGAGAGAAAAGTGAGAGCTATATTTTTATTTAGGGTATTTACTCTTAAGTTTAGATATAACTTTATTTTAAAAATTTATAGTCAAAAATTTATTTTAAAAGGGTGATAGGTTTTGTTTAGTTTAGTGGTGATAATAAGTGATCAGCCAATTCATATATATTGAATTTATATTTATATTATATTATGGATCTAATTTTAAAAATAATATACATACAGTTAATAATTAATGCACATATATTTTAATATACATACATTTCAATATATATGCATTTTAATATACACACAGTTTAATATTAATATACATGTAATTAATAACTAAATGTACATGTAGTTCAAATACGAATGTACATTATTTTAAATTCATGAAGTAATATGAACACGAGTCAATGATATAATTTGTGACGATCAGCAATCAACGATTAAAGGCTAACGATCAGAAATCAACAGTCAATAATTAGTTGTGGACAATTGATATCAATGATATAATTTGTGATGATCAACAATCAATGATTAAAGGCTAACAATTAGAAATCAACTGTCAATATATATATATATATATATATATATATATATATATATATATATAAAGTGTTTGATAATTAAGTGATTAAATCTGTGACTGTATTGTAAAATGACAAAAAAATAATTATGTTATATTTTAATTAATTTTATATAAAATATATAATAATAAATATAAGGTTAATAGAAAAAATTCAAACGTCACTTTTTGTATTTCAAATGCTAAAAAATTTAACTCTCAATGTTTAGTTATATTTTCTAAACTTTAAACGCTAATATTTATCAAATACTCTTTTTTGCATTTAAATACTCAATTATTAAATGATGATGAGTAAATATCAAATCAAATAGGCACGTGATTTGTTATTTAAATTTGATTTCATCAATAACTAAATCCATCAGTCAGATTTTTGTATTTTCAATACAAAAATGATACGACGATTAACTTGATTCGCATTTAATGCAGATCAATGATATACAAAAATAATGATATTCTTGTAAATATTAGATGAAACCTTGTCAGTGTTGGAGGAAAATAAAATATCATTTCCCTTCGTACACTAGTTCTCTCATTTCTTAAATCAATTCCTCCATTGTTGTACAATTTTTTAATTTATTAATATTTGTGAGCAATAATAAATGATTTTTTATTTTAAGTGTGTATTAAAAAAATTATAATAATCTTAATGATTTTAATAAGTATATGAAATTGAAGATTTTTTTTTAATTTTTAGTATTTATTACAAAAATTTTAATAATTTTAAGAATTTTAATAAGCATATAAAATTAACATTTTTAATATTTAGTATTTTTTAATAATTTAAAAGATTAGAGCACCATAAGTATTAATCCAATAGAATTATATCCAGTTGCAAAGAAAATTATAATAATTATACAAAATCAACAATTTTCTAATTTTAAGTGTGTATTAAGAAAATTATAATAATTTTAAGGATAACGATAAGTATTTGAAATTAATTTTTTTTTGAATTTTTAGTGTTTATTAAAAAATTCAAATAATTTTAAGAAGTCTAATAAGTATACAAAATCAAAAATTTTTCTAATTTTTAGTGTTTTTTAATAATTAAGTAATTAGGACATCGCGAGTATCAATCCTATAAAATTATATTTAATTGCAATGAAAAATTATAATAATTATATGAAATCGGTGTTTTCTAATTTTAAGTGTATTTTAAGAAAATTATAATAATTTTAAAAATTCTTATAAGTATATAAAATCAAAATTTTTTAATAGTTAGTGTTTTTAAATAATTTGAGAGATTAAAGTATCATGAGCATCAATCCGATAAAATTTTGTCCATCCCGAAGAAAATTATAATAATTATACAAAATTAGAAATTTTTCTAGTTTTTTTTGTTTACTAAGAAAATTTTAATAATTTTAAGAATTCTAATAATTATATTAAAAAATTATAATAATTTTAAGAAATCTAATAATTATACGAAATCATAGATTTTTTTTTCTCATTTTAAGTGCATATTAAGAAAATTCTAATAGTTGTAAGACTTCAAAAAATTATACGAATTTAGAGATTTTCATATTGTTTAGTGTTTGTCTAATAATTTAAGCGATTAGGGTATCACGAGTATCAATCTAAGTGAATAATTTTAAGAATTCTAATAAGTGCCCCAAAGCATAGATTCTTCTAATTTTTAGTGTTTATTAAGAAAATTCTAACAATTTCAAGAAGTATAATAAGCATACAAAATCAAAAGTTTTTCTAATTTATTTTATTTAAAATTTTAGTTGACTAGGGCATTGCGAGTAATAATTTCATAGAATCATCATCCAATCTAAAAGAAAATTACAATACTTATATGAAATTAGCGGTTTTTCTAATTTTTATATTTTAAAGAAAATTTTAATAATTTTAAAAATTCTAATAAGTATACAAAATCAAAGAAATTATACTTTTTAGTGTTTTTTAAGAATTTAGACAACTAGAACATCAAATGTAGTAATTCGGTAGAATTATTACCTAGTATCGAAGAAAATTATAATGATTATACAAAATTGGTGATTTTTCTATTTTTTTTATTTATCAAAAAAATTCTAATAATTTTAAAATTCTAACAAGTATATAAAATCAAAGATTTTTCTAATCTTTAGTATATTTTAATAGTTTAATTGATTAAAGTATCATGACTATCAATCAAATAGAATTATATCTAGTCTCAAAGAAAATTATAATAATTATACAAAATTAGAGATTTTCGTAATTTTAAGTGTTTATTAAGAAATTCTATGAATTTTAAGAATTCTAATAAGTATACAAAATCAAAATTTTTTTTAATTTTTAGCGTTTTTAAGAATTTAGTCGATTAGGGCATTACAAGATGCAATTCGATAGAATTATGTCTAGTCTCAAAGAAAATTATCATAATCATACAAAATTGGAGATTTTCTTAATTATATTTTTTAGAATAAATTTTATTAATTTTAATAAATATATGAAATTAAATTTTTTTTTTCTAATTTTTAGTGCTTTTAAGAAAATTCTAATTTCAAACATTATAATAAGTATAAAAAATTAAAGATTTTTCTAATATGTAGTGTTTTTTTAAAGAATTTAGTTGATTAGGGCATTGCAATTAGAAATTCTATAAAATTGTTATATGATCTCAAAGGAAATTATAATAATTATACAAAATCAATGATTTTTCTAATTTTTAGTGTTTTTCAAGAAAATTCTAATAATTTTAAAATTTTAATAAGTATACAAAATCAATGAAAATTCTAATCTTTAGTGTTTGTTTTTTAAATTTATTCAATTAGGACATCAAAATAACAATCCGATAGAATTATTGTCTTGTATCAAAGAAAATTATAATAATTATACTAAATTGGCAATTTTTTTAATTTTTTATTTATTAAGAAAATTTTAATAATTTTAAGAATTCTAACAAGTATATGAAATCAAAAATTTTTCTAATCTTTATTTTTTAATAATTTAATCAATTAAAACATCATGACTATCAATCAGATATAATTATGTTTGATCTCATAGAAAATATAATAATTATATGTAAATTAGAGATTTTCATAATTTTAAGTGTTTATTGAGAAAATTATAAAAATTTTAAGAATTCTAAAGTATACACAATCAAAGATTTTTTTTAATTTTTAGTGTTTTTTAAGAATTTAGTGGATTAGAGCATCACAAGATGCAACTCAATAGAATTATATCTGGTTTCAAAAAAAGTTATAATAATTATATGAAATTGAAGATTTCTTTAATTTTTATTTTTTAAAAGAATTCTAATAATTCTAATAGTTTTAGTAATTATTTGAAATTAAAGATTTTTTTCTAATTTGTATTTTTTAAGAATTTAGTCAATTAGGGTATCACAAAATACAATTTTATAGAATTATATTTGGTATCAAAAATTATAATTACAATACAAAATCGAAGATTTTTCTAAATTTATTATTTTTGAAGAAAATTATAATTATTTTAATAGTTATAATAATTATAGAAAATCAAAGATTTTCTAATTTTTAGTTTTTAATAATTTAGTCAATTCAAATACCACGAGATGCAATCCAATAAAAATATTATCTGATTATGAAGAAAATTATAATAATTATATGAATGTAGCGATTTTTCTTTCTTTTTTTTTTTTTTTTCTTTTTAAGACTTTAGTCTAATTTTTTAAATAATGTTTAATGTTTTTTAAGAATAAAATCATGAGTAGTAATCCAATTAAGGTCCGAAGCTGATATCAAACAAGGTTATGGATGCTTACTATAGTGGATTAGGACAACTTTTTATAGGAGATTGATGTGTAATTTACTAAATGCACTTATATTTCCAAAGATTAGTGTATATAGTGTTACTTATGAATCTGTAATTTTTTCGACTAATAGCTTAGTCTGATAAAATAAAAAAAAAATTAATTTCAAAATAATTAAATTTTAACAACAAATAACTTAGTCGATAGAATAAAAAAAAAATTAATTAAAAAATTAACTTTAATGACAAATAGCTTAGTCCAATAGAGTTTAAGGAAATTAATTTCAAAGTTTCAAAAATAATTAATTTCTTTTGAAAAATTGAACTAAATCTATAAAAAAAATTATAAAAAACAAATTAATTCAATTGGATAATTTTTTTTTCTATTAAAATAGAAATTTACTCATTCTTAATTATCACTTTATGATCCTAACAAGTCCAAATATGCTGAATCTCCCTAATCAAATATTAGTATAAGTAAATTAATATGTTTCACTTATGATTGTAAAAATTAAATGAAAAACAACCCAACAAAATATTAGAAATAATAATCAGGATCAAAATGTAATCCCTAATCTATACATATATAGAAAATCACCCACATAGCATAGCTAATAAAATGACGATTTCATGCTTCTTTCAAGTATGCAATTGTCGTAAAGTTAAAATTTCCTTCCTTGCATCATGACCATAACAATGAAGATTTCCGAATATATTTTTTTCTTCCTTAAAAGACATCATTTTGAACATTATCATTAGAGTTTCTATATGAGAAAAAATAAAATTTTATTTTCTCTCAAGAAAACTCATCTAAAAATTTGTAGATTCTTCCTCTCTTTGACTCTACTTCCAAGTGTAATGTCTTCAAACCACAATATAAAACTTTTTTTTTTTATTTTTTTATTATTATTGGTCATTCATTTCAATAATAATAAGATTTACAATATGAAAAAAAAAAAATAGAGTTCACTCAAAAAATGATTATGTTTATGAGTAGTGCATTAAAAATGAAGAAGATAGAAAAAGAAATGAAGAATTGTGAGATGAAAATATTAATATTTTTAAAAGATAAAAAATAAATTGATATATTAATGAAAAAGTGATTAATGTTACAGTTAAAAGTATAGAAAATCTAAATGCAATAAATGATTTATATGAGAATTTACAATTTTAAATTTCAAAATCTATTTAAGGGGGAATATTGTCCATGCATATCAAATCTTATGCTAAAATTATTTATTTATCTTCATTGATCCGGATCAACTTGATCCCTCTAGCACTACTCTTTCTAATATTGGTCAAATATAAAAAGTCAAAATAAATATTTTGTTTATCCTTTAAACCATAATAAAATTTGTTTGTTTTATTTATTCTTTTAAATTTGATGTTTGTAATTTATAGTTTTTAATTATTTGTTTTTTTTAATTTTAGCTTTACTTTAGTTAGATATAAAAGAAAAAAAATGAATATATATATATATGTGTGTGTGTGTGTGTGTGTGTGCGCGCGCGCGCGCGTGTGTGTGTGTGTGAGAGAGAGAGAGAGAGAGTTTCGATTTAATGTCTATAAATTAGACTTTTAGTTATGAAATTCAAAATTATAAGTAAAATTTGAGATTTTTGCCATATAAATATATTTGATTTTGTTTTCATATTGATATTGAATGTTACTTTATTTTTTGAAAGTTATAAAGTAACCTAATAAGGTGATGAAAAATAAAAATTCAAAATTAAATTGAGGGTAAAGTTATCATTTTAAAATGATTTAACAAAAAATGTAATAGAAAGACTAACATATTGACAAAATTAGATCTTAGAAACATAATAATTTGATTTAGAAATAGAGGTAATGGCTGTAAATTTTGTTAAACAAAGGTGCTGATAGTATTTCACCCTTTTATTTATATGCCTACCAAACACAAAAACCAAATTGGAGCGCAACTGTGATGAAAATCGTTCAATTTATTATTTTATTCTTGTAATTGTTCTTTTAACACAAAAAAAAAAAAATTAACCTCAAATAAACTATATTCCAAATAAGAAATCCCATTGATATTGTGAACAAGTCAAGAGAAAACTACTTATTGGATGAACCATCAAGAATGTAAACACTGAGGAACATAGCTTATGATCAATATCTTCACAAAATATTTACCTCATGATAAATATGTCTGACATGAATTTTGTGTTGTTAGTATGATTATGTTGTGAATGTTATAGGAAGAATGTTTGGAGAACATGTAACCCTAAGGCATTGAACTCACTCTTCTACTTTGAATGATGTGTTTTGAATGATAACAAAACTATAAGAAAATGAAGAGAAGTTTTAATGTTTGTACTTTAGTGTTTTGGATGATTTGAACAAACCCAATGAACGTTAAAAAGGGAAGCTTGTTATGAATGTTAGGGAGAGAATGTTTAAAAAACATGTGACCCCAAGACCTGATGAATATTAAAGAACCAAAACTAGTTCAACGGGCATTGAACATCTCCCATTGGGCGTTAGATCATTCAACGAGCATTAAAGAATGAACAATGGACGTTGATTGGATGTTGCCCTCTTGCCAAAGCCTTCTGGACCTTGCAACGGGTGTTGTCTCTTTTGTAATAGGTGTTGGAGAAGCGCTCAGGTTGGGCTATGCTGGACCTCGCCATAAGCGTTGAAGTTTTGCAATGAGTGTTGATCTGAGCTAGCAAAAGGTGTTGCACATTCATAACATGTCTTGGAAAAGTGTCCAAACCTAAGTGAAAACTTCTGAAACTTGAAATGGGCATTTGCCTTTGTCAATAGGCATTGGAAGAGTTTCCAATGGGCAATATGAATTGCTCAATGGACGTAGGAAGCAACTATGCAAAGTTTGAAAAATAGAGCACGAAGTTAAAGTTTTCTGAAAATGAACAACAAGCATTGTTCTTGCTCCAACATGTGTTATAGTCAAAGCCAACGGGAGTTGAAAGACATTCAACAACATTTGAAATAACCGTTACAAGTTCAACGGGTGTTGATGAAAAACAATGGTTGTTGTCATCTCTAATGACTAGTCTTGCAAAAAAAAAAAATTATTAAACATAACATCAGCTGTTCCAACGACTAGTTTTGGAGCTTGGTTATGTAAGGAGCATTTTTGAAGTCTAAAAAGGTTAGAAAACATTATGAACAAGTGTGAACAACTTTGTCAATGTTTGTAAGTATTTGTGCAACTTTGTCAATCTTTGTAAGTATTTGTGCAGACCTTTTTGGATGTTGCTTATATTTTGGACAAAGTTAGATTGTTTTTTGTTATTCTTTTTGAGAGTGACAATATGATTTTTTTTTTTTTCATATATACAAAGAATATTGGAACAACAATGTGATCTTCAACATATGATATATTGCAATCAAATACTCCCATAATCAAAATGGTTTCTTAATAGCTTTTCTGTAATTAAAGTTATTATCAATAATAATTAAGAGTTAAGCTTGGACGCCTATTGTGCAAATGGCATTATCATGCATATTGAAACGTTAATCTAACAATAAATAGAATATGGGGTTCAACAATTTAAAGCTTGAACTACTTTAACATTATGATGTACAAATTAATTAATGTTGGACTAATCACTAATAGCCACATAATTATCATTATTATATACTCCATCAGTTTCATAATAACTATCATTTTTTAAAAAATTCTTTATTCATAATATTTGTCACTTAAAAATATCAATAAAACTTTAATTATTTTTTCAATTCAATTTTTATCCTTATTAAGTATAATTAATGTATTTAATTTGAATATATTTCTATAAAAAAAGAATAATTTAGTCATTTTTCTCTAAAATATAGCCTAATTAATAATTACTTAATCCCTGCACAAACCTAAAAAATTGACTCTTATTATGGAATGGAAGAAGCAATATCTTAATACATAATGCATTCCATCCGTTCATAGGCGAGAATTCAACATTCGTCATCTATGATGACTGCAACTAGAAGGTATTAGTCATTGTGAACAATTTGATATCATTCCAATGCTTAACTTCAACCACGTTAAATATTTTAAGGAACACAATGTAAAAATTTTTGAAGTTGGTTAAAAAATATTAACTATGCCCAGAAGAAATAGATGAAGCTCCCAAGAAAAAAGAAAACAAAAACCTCCATGTAAAAAAATTAGATTTAAATTAACAATCTCACAGTCTTAAAAATCACTTTATTTGTGTATCACTTATTTTGGAATGATTAATAAAAATGGGTGTCTATTCAAGCACAAGCCTTCGGCAATGTTTTAAAATCAAACGGTTAATAAATTTATTAGTTAACTAATTGTTGATTAAGCTGATATGATTGATTTGACCGATTTAAGTCAATTAATTTAATAATAAATGAATTTCCAAAATAAAACTAAAATAGCTTTAAAAAATAGAAAAATGTTATAAAAATATAATATATTTATAGTAATCAAAAATTAAAAATTAATATTAAAAATTAGTCTAGAATAAATTGAATCAATCACGAATTTAATTTTTGATTTTATTGCTCAGCTCGATCGACTTGATAGTGTTACATTTTACTTTAAATTAAACAATACATATCGACATTCTAACCACTTAATTGGACCGGAAATTTATTAGGGGGAGTTTCTCATGTTAAAAAAAAAATTAAATCACTTTAATCCTCAGGGATTCAACCCTTCATCTTAATTTCCGACTATAGTGCAAATGCAAAGAACAAGATCAATGCAGCTTAATAGCTTTACCGTTAAATTTTGCTGGACCTTGAAAACTTTAGGGGTAAGGCATGGAAGGACCACTACCAAATGGGGTGCAACAGTCAATACAAGACACAGACAAAGGTGGACTAGACCCTGGACCATCCCCGCGTGCTTAGGAGGATTAAGGCCATCTTTCAGGAGATTAGGCACATGATCAAACCTGAAAAGAAGAATTTGATGGCCATTAAGGCTTTTTTTTTTTTTAAAAAAAAGACATCAATAATAAGGCATTAAAGAGGTCAAAAAGGACTTGTCACTCCCTTCGTGTTTCGATCACATGGTCAATGACCCCTCCAAGATAAATGCAACCGCCACTTTTTCATCCGTAGGTAGGAGGAGATTTCATAACTAAAATTTATTAATTGAGGACACTATTAGTCTAAATTAGATTAATTTCAAGCTAATTACGACCTTAATTAGGGCGTGAAACTCACACATCTAAAGTATATATATAAAAAATAATACTAAAAATAATTAATTTTTCTCCTACATACAATCAGCGGGAATTGATAATCATTTTTCTCTCCAAAAAAATCTCTCATAAGGCTATAGTCTTTAAACATTACTATAATTAGGAAAACATATTCTGATGGCCAAAGACGATTTTCATTAGTTTTGCAGAATCAATTGCGAATAGATTTGAGGGCAAAAAAGATTTCCATTGAAACTAATTTCTATTGAACGAATTTGATTTGACACAATCAATTTAGACAAACCAGGCTGTGGCATTATATGTAGAACTTTTTTTTAAAATTTTTTTTGTGTGGGTTGCTGTACGTAGGAGTCGTTTCTTTGGTTTGTTTATTATGTTTGAGGTTACTTCATTAGAAAAATCCATTTGTTTTTTCTACTCTCAGTTGTGATTTATGTGAAAAAACTGGACCAACTTGCAAGGCTAAATACTCTTGGGTGACTAATAGCGAAGTAGTACCGTAAGAGAAGGGTAAAAAGAACCCCATCGGGGAGTGAAATAGAACATGAAACTATAAGCTCCCAAACGGTGGGAGGAGATAGTTTAAGGAATAAATTTGATCCATTTCTTATATGTAAAATATTGGAACAGTTCTTTATGCATAGATGGTGGTGAAAGGGGTCCAATATAGCATATTCTAGATGTGCATGTTATTTTATTTTATTTTAAATATAAATTATATTTATGTATTTATTTGTTTTGCATGTTGAAGTAACAATTAGGATTTTTCATGGGTAGCTTTATTAGGAATCCAAATTAGAGATGCGTTAGTGGGGGATGTGAATTGTTATCGTTGAAGATGTGCACACGTGCCTTAGTCTGCATAATTAGTCTTTAGGAATGTTTTATCTGTTGTTTGATTGTAGAAATCAGTTTAGATGCTGCATATGTTTAAGAGTTGTTATGATACAGTAATTTATGTTTAAAAGTAATATGATTGTTATGTTTATCTCTATACATATCCTATACTAAAAAAGCAGTTTGTATGCTTTTAAAAATATATGAAATTGATATCTTTTTGTCTAATATTCTTTTATTCTTAATATCAGTGTTCTCTTCTCATATCATAATTTTGAACAACAGTTATCAATTCAAATGACAACATATATCTATAACTTAATCATGTTATAATAGATATATCAGATGTAATTCGACAATTACTCCCATACATAAATAATACAAATGACATAGAGTAGAGAAGGGATGAAACCGGTTCAGTAAATGATAATGAGGTAGGACTTGGTGTTGGGATTCAAGCTTATGGAATGAGATTTCATACTGAATATGTCAACGTTGATGAGACAGAGAGAGGAACTGACACTGAGAGAGTGGGTGTTAATAGCAGTCATAGTCATTTTTCCATTGTGCAAATTAAGACTGAGATTGGAAGTGAAGATGAATATTATGAAGTAGAATTAGATGTTGATTGTCTTTCAGGCATTGGCAATGAGGAGTTGAATGTGACTAGGAACAAAGTGAAAAACTAGTCATGAACAAAGGTAATGATGGTGCAAGGGAAGACGGTGGTGAAGATGGAGATGCAGAGCATGATGAAGATAAAGGTATTTCTACTAAAGCAGATGAAGCAAATAAGGTGCAAATTGGGAATAATAGTACCATGGGTATGTAAATATTTTAATTACAGGATCTTGTACATAATTATAGAACACCAAATCTAATTACTGAACGGAAACAAATTTGCGTACCTGTCTCCGAGTTGAATCCCAAATTACTTTGAGCCATAATCCCGAACGCTGAAATAAAACACTTGGAAAAATTCGTCAGAACTGTTGAAAACGGAAAACTAGATCTCCCTCTCCTTGACCTTCTCGAAGACGGCTACAATGGGTATAACAACTAGGGTTTTCTGTTATGAAGGCAGGAGAGGTGACCTAGCCTATTTATAATAATTTTAACAAGTCCACCCATCACAGGTCCATGTTAAAATAGGCCTACACTGACCGTCTTCCATATCGGCCCACAAAAGATGTCATAAGCCCAAAACGACATTGATCACATTTTTATTGGACTTACCCACAATCAATAAGCTATATCATTCAGTCCGTTTTAATAAACAATTAAAACCAATCCATAATTAATAATAGCCCACATAAAAAATATTTCCAACATTCTCCCACTTGGGCAATATTAATTATGACGTTTTCATATTTTAAGAAAGAAAACATTTTCGAAAACGACTCTCGGACCGAATACTTTAAACTCAAGTGTGGCCACACAATTTTTAGAAAACATA